>PVLD010008251.1:0-85326 GCA_004027595.1 Dinomys branickii | reverse complement strand
AGGAATATAGTCCTTTGTCCCTAAAGGCCTATGATCTTTATCTCCACCCAGCTTTTAATGAAGAATGTGTGTGTGTGGATGTGTGGATCAATTACACATCACACATGTTACACAGGACACATCTCTGCTTACTCTTAATACCAGTCTCCATCCCCAGACTTCTCATTAACTTGAGGAACCTTTTATCTGCAATTAGATTTTGTCAATTCTATAAAGCAAATGTAAGTAAAGCTACTATCTTAAAAAAAGATGAGAAGAGGTCCTGCTAGTTTAAAAGGTGCAGCATGGGGAGGTCGGCATGATAAGGAGCCAGTGAGAGGAGTGAATGCCAGAGGTGAGTGTGACGCCACTGGAAAAGGAAGATGCCCCTCAGGAAAGCAAGTGTCCTGTGACATGCTGATGTCCACTGCAGACACCTGGTGACCAGCCATGCTAACTCACAGGTATCTTCCTAATAGATAAGCCCATATTTACTGTAACATTTAGCTTCACCTGAATAAAGGGTTTGTATGTTTTCTATCACCTGCTCATTCAGATTTGCAAAGCTAACCAAGCTCCCAAGAGCTGCCATGAGTGTGGGAGGTGCCACCATTTTATTAGTAGCAATGGCAAATCTGATTCTACAAATACAGTTGTGACCTTTTGAAAGGAAATGATAAATTAACTAATCCAATCATCCCCAAATATCATTCTTCTGTTTAGCTGTAGAATCCTTTCAATTAAGAAAAACTTACTCAGAAGACCAATTAAATAAGATAGAAGTAGACCCATTCTGGTGAATCAAGGGTACCAACACATTGCACAGGCAACTCCAAGCCAGACAGCCAGCTGGGCCCTTGAGCCCAATGAGGTTATCACAGTGCTCAGAACTTCTGCCTTGCTTGGACAGCACTAGCTCAGGGGAGAGCTGATTTGTCTTATCTTTCTATTTAAAAGAAGCAACCTCTCTCCAAGACCACAGAGATACACACAGGGTTTTGCATCAATGTTTTAATAATGTATTTTTCAGTGAAATACAAAAACTGCCTTTCATAGTAATTTATAATTGTTCTAGCACTTCTAAATTTATTTGACTTGACTTCAATTGATATTACAGTAATCTCTAGCTCATATAAGGCAGATTTTCCCCCTAATCTCTAGTTATTCCTAAGAAACAGAGACACAGGGAGGTGAATGGATTTGTCCAGATTAAATTTTCTTGTCAGGGGCAGAAATGGACTTGAAATGCAGGCTGTCTCGTATATTGGTCAACAATAATTTATCTGCTGTGTGATGTTCTCATGAGTCACTTAGAAAAGTTTTCATCAGTATCAAATAACTAAATCTAAAGGTACAGCCACCTATTTTACACCTAAATCATGCCTTCAAAATAAAAGATGAATGATTAATATTAACATGTAAGTGCGAATATTCTATGATAGTCAAAGAATTTACAACAAAGTAAAGAGATAAATTGGATGTCATACCAATTCTCTGTTAATTATGCCTAACTCAAAATACATAACTTTCTAATTTATCTTGAACCTTTTGGAGGCTTGTACAGAATTTATTCAAATTTTGAGAGCCTTATATATCTTAGTGTTTGATCAAATCCTATACATGTTCATTGCTTCTAGTCTGTGCTCATAAGAAAAGAGAGAGGACTCCTGAGGTAGGATTATGCTAGCTGTCATCAGTCCAGCTTCTAGAAAGGTCCTGGCCAGTGCAGGTGGTGATAGTCGAACTCCAATGTCCCTGCATCCTGTCCCATGCTCTCTTTTCCCTACTTCCATGTCTCTGTTTCCACCAAATTTCGAGTGGAGCCATGTATGTGACTCCCTGTGCTCTTGGAGCTGAACTCTCTTCACAGTGGTGAGTATAAGCCTCTGTGGTCTCTCAGTCCTTCCCACTGGAAATCATCTCCCCACGTGGCAGCTCATATTTCAGAGAGTTAAACTTTTTCTTTCACACAGCTTGACAGAAACCACAAGAGAAGAAAGATATGGTCACGCTATTCATCTGTTTCTCCACAAACGTGTGTGTGTTTTCGAGGAGAGGGGAATATATTTTCTATCTTCAAGGACAGAGTCTCCCTTCCCCTTCAGTTTTTAGCATCTTGGTGCTTGCTGATTAATTTAGATCTACACACAACTAGTTCCCTTATTTAATGATTCTTCCAGGTTTCTAGAACATAGCAGGATCAACTTGCTCTGAAAATGGACTGTTCTTTTTGAAAGGGACCACTGCTTTATGTGATAAGCTCATGACTGTATATGTAGCATGATAATGCCATTGTTTGGACATGGGAGAACCATGAGTTGTCTCCTAA
The DNA here is from genome assembly GCA_004027595.1 of Dinomys branickii. Taxonomy (NCBI): domain Eukaryota; kingdom Metazoa; phylum Chordata; class Mammalia; order Rodentia; family Dinomyidae; genus Dinomys; species Dinomys branickii. The sequence continues at coordinate 83,018 of PVLD010008251.1, read as the reverse complement.
GAACATTAAAATACAGTGGTCCATTGAAAGTTAAAGCAGAAAATCTGTAGGCCATACCTCTGTAGCCAGCCATCTGTCTATGAAAGAAACTCAGAGATTCTTAGACATGCGGTGGTGAATCAAGGAACGGCCAAAACTCCAACTAACACAACCAGAGAGAAGAGACCTCAAGGAGGGCAGGCGAGGCTGAAATGAGATTATAACTTAATCAGCACATACACGTAAGAAATGTCATTCAAACCCTGGAAGAAAAGTGATGTGAACAGCAAAAATTTTCTAAATACAACAGAAATGAAGAGAGGAACAGGAAAACACTGATGCAGTAGTTTTTATCCAAACATTCTTGGAAAGTAAATCTGGTAGCACCAACTTCATGGTGGATGCAAGGCCTCAGAGCCTCCTCAACATTGTAGCATCATCAGACTCACTCTGGAACCAGCTGCAGACATTCCCAACCGCAGCTTCCTGTACAGTTTGCTCCAAGGAAGAGGATATGTGTGGCAGGCTGAAGCCCAGGATCATCCCTTGGCGTTGCGTGTGAATGTGCGTGTAGTGTTGCCCAAACCTGGTGCACAGAAGTCCGTCTCAGATCTGCTTCAGTGTGTTCCTGGTTTAAAACGATAAGGTCTGCAGACTGGAGGACCAGAGTTTGGTATCACGTGAGCTCACGTCCTTCTCTGTGCAGGGACTCATTTGATTCTGTGCGTTACACAACTTCTGCGAACTACCACAACAGTAAAGATGCTCAGGGGCCTCACCTTACAAAATGGTGGTGAAGGGCTGGGGATATAGCTCAGTGGAATAAGCGCTTGCCTAGCAAGCGCAGGGTCCTGAGTTTGATCCCCAGTACCGAAAAAAAAAAAAAAACAAGCAAAATGGTGGTGAAAGCAAATGAAAACAGTGTCTGGTCATAGAAAGTGCTCAATAACTTTTTTTGGTGGGAAAAATTATTGTTTTGGTGCTCTAGATTGAACACAACATCTTCATGCTCAGCAACATCCCCAGGTCTTTATTTTTTATGTTTTGTTTTATGTTGAGACAGGTTCTCACTAAGGTGCTAATTGTCCAGGCTCAAATTTACAGTCCTCCCAGCTCAGCCTCGCAGAATGCCTGGATAATGGGCACCTACCATGACCCAGGCTGCAATCACCCTTAGCCATTATCCACACAAGGCCTCTTCTGCTAAGTCTTATTATGCAACGATGGAACCTCAAAAGGTACCTGATTCAATTAATACTCTGGTTTCTCAGTCTTCAAATAAATGTTATTTAGATAACAAACACTGCAACAAGAAAAAAATGTTATGGCTTTTCTGATGTTACCTGGCAGCTACAAGGAAGTTGCAAATTTACTAGCATTCATGGGGACACAATCAAAGTGACCATCTCTGGACTTCTACCAGGCGAGCTAGTATCCTCACAAGGGAGGAAATGAGATTCTCTGCAGCTTCAGGAGCTAAGCATAGACAGTGGGAAAACAGACACAGCGAAAACTGATGCCTCTCTGTCTTCTCTCATCTCTACAGGGTGATTTGTATTGTGCCGTGGCTGCACGGGCATTGCAAATGCTGTGGGTTACATTGTTTAAAGGAACAGTAAGCAAGATCAATTTTTATAGCATCAGTGTGCGTGTATTGTAAGAAAATAAGTAAGTCCCTGGGACTCCCCAGTTGGTTATGGAAAAAAAGGGAGAAGGAAGGAGGGGGATAGAAAGAGTGAAAGTACAAAAGAGAGAGAGAGGAGATAAGGCAAGGAAATTTAAAATGCTTAAGGGAATGAAATGCTGCAGGATTATACATTTCCCATTGGTTGCTAGGTATTTGTTCTGTCGCTGTTCTGGAACTGAAAACACCAAGAAAGACAGCAGAACATGAAACGCTGCGTGGATAGCAGGTCTGGCAGCTCTCCGACTCTCTCTGTTCCCACCAACATGCCACACATTCCCCAGTACCGAAATTGCCTCCGAATCCAGGAGTTAGCCAAATGTCTCCATGGCAGGCCTGCAGTTCAATTCCGAGAATTAGGTTTGGGCTTTCTCCTAGCATATTAACAAGACTCTGCTAAGAGCTGCAGCCTGTCAGCAAGGTAACCTCACAGAAAGACCAGAATGATCATGCCATTTGCCAGCAAAGCAGGGCTGCCCAGGAAAGAATATTTTGAGCTTTGTTAGACAGCTAAAAATTTTAGTAAAGTAAGAGAAGACTGAGAGAAAAAAAAAACAAAGATCAGAAATGCAAACTGACTTGAAATTCTTACATTGTCACTAAGCTTTTACTTAAATAAAATGAAAACTCTTGGAAGGCAGGTGTCTTGGCTCTGACAAGCATATTTCAACATCCTCACTTTCTACAGTCAAGGCTTTCATGAGCTCTGATCACATGAATATGTAAATTGGAAACAAAATGACAAATTCTGCTTAATGTTTGTCTGAACAAAGCAACTGACTTTATTTCAAAGGACCTTTCCAAATTAAAAAAATAAAATCTTGTTCTAACATCTCAAATCTCTGCATCTGTTAACTACCACAGGAATTGTTTCCCTCTGTCTTTTTAAGAATTAAATTTCTACTATGTTTCCACCACAGGACAGCAAATAAAAAACAAATAAAAATCAACCTTGTTCAGCAAACACAACTGCTTATGAAATCAAATATAAACAGATTTTGTTCTGTGTTCCCGTTAACCTACACTATAGGCTCAGGTGTGTGCTGAAAATATTTGTTTGCTCACCTGTCCCGGACTTCCATTTAATATTGTTTCCTTCATCATTCAAAGCATGACCCATAAACGTGGAACATGGGAGGTTGTTTTTGTAAAATGAGACGCCGTCCTTTACCTTAAAAAGTACTCTTCTGCACCCTCACAGAGGCCTGCCCGGGTGTGAAATCACATCCCAGCAGGCCAAGAGGCTCGCGGGGGGATCACTCACTGCTTTTGGTTGTTCTAAGGACAGACCCTGGCAAGAGGCGGCAGGAGCACTCTAAGAAGAGCTGTGAATTCTGAGCATCCTGCACCGAAAGGAAGGACAGGGATGCCACCCAGTGGTCCGCCCGAGGCCTTGCTGTCTGTGAGAGGCTAGTTCCTACTGCGCGGCCCAGGTGCAAAGTGGTAGAATGCTATTGCAGACTCTGGGCCCACAAACCAGGGGTAAAACAAATCATTATTCCGGTCAGAGCGCGTCGCAACCTCACAGCCTGCTTCTCTAAATGGAAGGCTGAGGGTAAAAGCGTGTGGAGGAGCCGGAACCTGAACACTAACTTGGAAATGTGTATGTTTCAGGGGCTTCCTGGTGCAGCCGCTTCTCAGACTCACCTGGGCAGCGTTGAAAGCCTGATTTCTGGGACTGCCCATACCTTGTGACTTACAACCTTCGGCGATAAGGCTTGATGATAAGATTTTCTAAAAATATTCCTGCGTGATTCTGAGGAAGTGACCACAACAGAAGCTTCAGGCCTCCGGTAAGTAGATGTGTGGAATGTACAGAAATATCTCCTCATGGCCAGTTTGATAACACTGCTGAATAAGGCACTTTATATATATTGTTTCATTATTTCATTTTAGTACATTATTCCAAAGTAGGTTTTCAATTCTCCTTTCTTTTACCTTTTGAGAGGTAAAAGGGCACAGGGCTCACTTCTCAGGTGGCTGCAACAGCCAAATGACAAATTGCTCCAGCAACAGCCTCTGGGCCCAGCCAGTCCGCTGCTCTTCTTACAAGCTGCTGACGGTCCAGTTTGTGCACGTGAAGATTCTTCTAAGTGTTCAGGTCCTCGCTTCTGTGGTATGCTTTGCTAACACATGCAAATCCTCGCATCCAAGCTGAACCCTGTTGCCTGCATCCTTTGATCCTGGCCAGGATGCCAGGCTGAATAGATGGGACCCAACCCCTGGAGCCCTACAGAGCTAGAGGGCCGCTCAGCTCGCCACGGCAACCTTCTGCTGTCCCCTCCACCCAAGCCGCTCCTGCAGGTTCTTCTGCCTGCACAACAGCTGCCCCTTCAAACCTCAGAAATACATGAGCACAACTCCTGACCACCCTTCCCATAAAGAAGAGGACTCTTAGTGCCCCAGTTCCTCCAGAAATCCCTTTCCTTGCTGCAGTTTTCCCCTATTCCCCACTACCTGAAGATGCTGAGGCCTAAGTCTTGTTGAGTTACAATCTGGTCAGCATTTTGTGAGAATAAACACACCACAGAAATCCTCTCACACAGGCTGGGCATATAGCTCAGTGGCATAAGTGCCTGTCTTGCAAGCACAAGGTCCTGAGTTAGATCCAGTACTGAAAAAAAAGCATAAAGGAAATCCTCACATGCAAGCCCACCAGAACACAGAATGAAACAATGTGAGGCAGGAGGAGAAAGGATGGGGGTAAAACAAACTAGAATAGAAGTCCTATTACTTTTCTCTTACACAGTGTGGAATCTCACTGGCTTTACAATTACTGACAACCATTCCACTTCTGGGTATTTTTCCAGAAGAATTAAAAATGTCAGACCACAGCAATATATGTGCAGCCATGTTTATAGCAGCACAATGTGTCATAGCTAAATCTTGGAAACAACCGAAATGCCCATCCACTGAGGCATGGATAAAAAAATGTGGTATTTCTATACAATGGAGTATTACTCAGCTATAAACAAGATAAATTCGAGGCTTTTATAGGTAAATGGATGCAACTAGAGACCATACTCATAAGTGAAATAAATCAGACTTATGTGTGAAAATCAAGTTGTCTTCCTGGTGTAAGAACATAAAAGAGTAAATACCCAAGATGTACAATAGATAATAAGAAAGGGAAAGAAACTGCTCAAAGGAAGGAACAAATGGGATGAAAGAAAGAAGAAAAAGAAAGTACTAAGGCTTCATATATATATCAATGGCATAACTGTACTGCTGGTATCTGATGGTTTATTGTAGTGAGGGGTGGAGTTAAAGATTAAAAGATTTTTTTATTTTGACTATTTTGCATGCTTAAATCTGGTAATCTGAGCAATTTATGTGATACCAACAATTTGCAGTATAACAACTATTGGTGAATTCCTACCATCCTATCTAGTGAAACTATATATTGTCTCTAATGTTCTTTTAAATTATTATTTTCTTATTCCCTTTAATCATTTGATGAATCTTCTTGCATCTGGTAATCTGAGCAACTTCGTTGAAGATAACAATATGCAATATTATAACAACTGTTAATCCCTACCATTTGGTTTGAAAGCCTGTACCATTTTTAATGTCATCGCATTATTTTGTTTGTATTTTGCTACTGTTCTTTTTATTGTACTATTTTCTTTAAAATAAAAATTTAAAAGGAAAAAAAACCGAAAAAAATAAAGTTACTAACAGTCAGCAAAGGTCTTTAGACATGTATTTTATACAGGCTCTGCCTTAAGTGTCATGAAATACTGAGATGAGCAAGAAACAATCCATGATCTCAAGGCTACATATTTTGAGAGGAAAAAAGCCCATAACTTTACATGTTAACATTGATACCTGGCAGCAGGCAACACACCTTATGAATCCCATAAATACCTTGGTCTGTGGGGGTCGTAGGGTGTGACAGAAGGCTGTCGCAGCCAGCAGTGGTCACAAGAAGCACCTACAGAAAACAGCCTTTGCACTGAGCAATGTTAACGAGCAGAAATGATTTTAGTGGAAAAGCTGGGGAAGGTGGGTGACCAGAATCCACTGAGAAAAGAGCAGTGTGTGTCATGAGGCGCTGCAGGCCTCTGACAGCACCCGCACTCAGGACTGGACGTGGGTGTCAGCGCTGGACTGCGTCGATGCAGAATGTGGAGCTGAGGAGTCTCGAGTTGATTCCACGTGCAGTGTCTTTCTTTGCTTTTGTTTTTGTGTTTGTACTACTGTAGTTTACTTCCGGTCGTGCTGTACTGTACCACCATTTTAAGGTAACTGTCAAAGCAAAAATAGCTTGTTCACAGTATTTTTGTGTGTGTTTGGTTTTTTATGCTTCACATTGTATATTTGTGTCAAAGTTGTACGAGACTCACTTTGTTGGGCTAATGAACGAATCCTACTCATGAACATTGTTCCTCCAACAGAACTCACCATAAATCAGGGAATTACTACACTAAGTAATGAGGTCAGGGCCTCCCACCCGAGCTACATACTCAGCCCTTCCTTCCCTCCTCCCTCCCTTTGTCCCTCCCTCCCCCCTTCCTCCCTCCCTCCCTTCCTTCCTTCCTTCCTTCCTTCCTTCCTTCCTTCCTTCCTTCCATCTTTCTCTCCTTCATTTCTTCATTCATTCACTTAATTTTTATTTTTATTTTGAGACAATGTCTCATGAAATCACTGAATTGCCCTGGCTGAGCTCAAATTTCCAGTCCTCCTGTCTCAGCCTCTCTGAATGTAAACATTGCACTGAGCAGTGCTGTGAGTAGAAATGATTTTAGTGGAAAAGCTCGGGAATGGGGATGGTCAGAATCCACTGAGAAAAGTGGCCTTACTTGCGGGCACTCTTCTCTCCTTTGGTCCGCACCAGGCCCCTGTTGTGTTCCATGAGTACCAGGCACACCCCTAACACAGGGTGTTTGGGCTGTTCTTCCCTTGCCTGGGATTCTCTTCTCCCAGTTAGGAGGGGGTGTGGGATGAAGGGAGGGCACTATGGGCATTATGGAATGCCTTCGAGGTCATGGTTCCCACTCTCTTCCTCAGGGGAACTTTCATTTTTCTGATTCATTAGAAAAATATATTGGTCTCTCCCCTGAACTACTGCCTACCTACCCCGATTCTCAGACTGTTGCGTCCTTAGTGCCACTCACCTGACACACTGTCTATTTTTCAACTTGCTATTTTTCTGTTGTTTGTCTCCTGCTAGTAGGAATATATGTTCCAAACAGACAGCGTATCTGCCACATTTTGCTTTATTCCTATAGTCTAACATAAAGAGGCCTTACACATGCTGAGCTAGTCGCCTAATTAATTTCCAAAAGCAATGCTATGAGTAAGTTTCAGAAGGCAGTGTCTGTATTTTATAGATAAAGAAATTGAGAGGAAAGATGATTTGCAATTTGTTCAAGAGTGAAAGGTAAAGCCTAAGCTAATTCACCATTTTTTAATTTGCAGATTAGAATCTAAGTCTCTGGGCTTTTCCTACTTTACAGTATTACCATGGGGCTTGGAAAAGAGTTATAAACATTCCTTTAAAAAATAAAAATGGCTAAATTCACAAAATACAGCTATCGTCTTCTCTGGAAAAAAACAGTTGTGAGCTAAACACAATCACTTCCCTTGTTTTCTTTAGGGTTGCTCACTATAAAAATGTTACTTATATGCTATTTCTGTCAGAAGAGGAAGTGCAATGGAGATAGACACAGAGAAGTGATAAACATGTCTTGGTGAAACAGCACAGATCCAACACCAGTGTGCATAATACTATGCTGGCGTTTTTAAGGCTTTTCTGGCACAGGGAAACGGGAAATACCTGTTGTCAAGACTCGATGTAGCAAAACAAATTATTGTTATAGAAACAAGCAACAATTCTGACACTGCATATCTATGAATCACTACCACCAAACCAGCTCCCTACTCCCGTGTGCAGTGCAGAGAGAAGAGAAACTGTCCCTAGAGGGCGCACGTTCTCCTTTCTCAATTGGATTCGTTAACTTCCTCAGACCCTGGTGTATCTACAAGAACAGAGGTGCTGTGCAAGAGGGGCTCGGAATGACTGATTCTGGTTTATCACCAGGGCCTCACTTTTCCGTCCTGGCACCCAGATGGTTTTGGAACTGATTTCCCCATAAAGGGCCTGAGGGGCAAACTGCTGTACAAACAGATATATTAAAAGCAGAAAACCAGAGAAGTAGGGAGTAAGTTTTAAAGAAATAGTTGTCCTGGCCCAGACTGTTCAGGAATAGTTTGTTCTAGCTCAAATTTAGCATGCATCAGAATGAACCAATTGTTGGGATGTTCAGCAGAGCTCCTGACTCAGTAGGTCTCAGGAAATTTTGAGAACTAATATTTCTAACAAGTTCCCTAGTAATACTGATATTGCTGGAAAAGAATTACATTTGGGGGATCACAGTTCTAGACATATGAGTTTCATAAATCAGAATCCCATCTAGGGCAAAGTAGCAAGAAACCTACAGTCCTCCAAGATAAAGTCTCATAGAATCTTAAAGTATCAGAATTTGAAAGGTCCTTAATGGGGCCCTCATGTTAGGAAAATGAACTACAGGGCCAGAGAGATTACTTAATGTTTCCAAGCATGTTCTTCAAGCTGAAAATTGAAAGCGGGGGTTGTGAAATCAATTTAGCATCAATTAAATAAGAAAAAGTAAAGAAAGCTCAAGTCACAAAAATAAGAAATGAAAAGTAGATACCTTTCAGAAATAAAATATAAGGAAATACTATGGATAGTTGTATGAATAAAAATTAAACAACCAAGATGAAATGTACAAATTTTTAGAAAGACACAAATCATCAAATATTTCCCGAGAATAAAGAGTAATCTGAAGAGGCCTATTACAAGTAGGGAGATTTAATTAATAAGAACAATGACCAAGAAAAATCTTCTCTAAAAGAAAAGCTAGACCTAGGCAGCTTTACTGGTAAATTCCTGTAATTAAAGAATAAACAACCCCAATAACCCACAAACTCTTCCAAAGCATAGAAGGAGCACTGATCAACTGATTCTATGAGATTGGTATTACTCTGATATTAAAGACAAAGACACCATTAAAAAGTAAACAGATTACAGATCAATATTCTTTATGAACATAGACTTTGAAGTCCTCAACAGGATACTATTAAACGAAGTCCAGTGAAATATAAAAAGAACTATACACCATGATCAAGCAGGACTTATTCCAGGAACGGAAGCTTGATTTCATACACATATACTAAAAAAAAATCAATCAATCAATCAATTCAATACATCCTAGTAAAGGACAAAAAGTACATGATCATCTCAATGGACTCTGAAAAGCACTTGAGAAAATCCATTTTAAAAATGTTTTATCATTTCATGATAAAAGCACTTAATAAAACAGTAATGGAAGGAAACTTCCTCAATCTGATAAAGGGCCTCTACAAAAAACCACAGCCAATGTACTTAAAGTTTAAAGACTAGATGCCTTCCCCGAAGATCAGAGAAAAATCAAGAATGTCCTTTCTTATCATTCACACTTAACATCGAGCTGGAAGTGTTAGCCAAAAAAATTAGGCAAAAAAAGTAGTTGCCTACATTGGAAAGAAAGGAAGGAAACCATCACTATTAGTATGTGACATAAACTTGCACATAGAAAACTCTAAGGAATCTTCAAAAGGTAATCATTAAGACTAATGTATGAGTTCGACAAGGCTGTTGTGGCTTAATCTAGAGTGTCTCCTAAGAACCTCCCCATGTCCTTCTACCAGGTTATTTTGGCCTTGGAGCCAGCTGACTGTGGCCTGAAAACCAAAGCCATTCATCAAATTAAACCTCTTCTCCTTTAAATTGTGAGTGGTAGGCATTTTGTCCCAGAGATAGGAAAGCTGACTGATACAGAAAACTGGCCCTGAAAAAGTAGGGCTGCTGCTATGCTTTTAGTTGATTGTGTGGTTTAGAAACCTTTGCAATGGTTTGTGGAAGGAGTTTGTAAAATTTTGGATGTATGGCTGTCTTGGTTACTTTTCTCTCATTGCTGAGACAAAATACCCAATGTCCAAATTAAGGAAGAAAAGGTTTATTTAGCTCACAGTTTGTGGGGGTTTCATTACCTAATCAGCTGGCTTCAAGACAGGGTGTCATGGCACAAGGGCAACACTTTAAGGTGGCAGAAGACAATAAAAGCAACAAGAGCACAAGGGGTAGAAGGAAGCCTCTTTTCCTCCCTTATATTGTGTTCTGGCTTTCTGCCCATGTGCACATCATCTCTGAGGCCCTCCTCTTGCACAGACACAGGCTGAATACAAAGTAAGCACCTGGCTCCCTGCTGAGTCACACAGTTAACCTTCTAAACTTCTCAAGTTGACACAATGAACAACATCCTAGAGCAGGATGTAGAACTGCTGAGTTACTTAGTTAAGCTTCTAGACTCCTCAAGTTGACACAATGTATCAACCATAACAATCCACCCTTTGTCAACTTGGCAACTGGACACACTTCTTTAAACCAGTTTTCAGATACAAAGACATTATTATTATCATTTCATAACTTGAACATTATAACACAGGTTTAACAATTCTTAAGAACCAGTATTAAGTCTGTCAACACTATATTACATTAGAACCATAACATTTTACCCCTACCCACCAAAGACTCATGCACATCCCTTTGTGCAAAAGGCATTTAGTCCATCTGCAAGAGTTGCCAAAGTCCTAACAGATTTATCACTGTTGAAAAGTCTAAGTACCAAGTCTCCTCCAACAGCTAAAGGATCTGAACTCTTACTTGCAAGTCCCGGTACAAATGAAAATTTAAACACTTCCAACATTCAATGGCACAAGATAAACATTATCATTCCAAAAGGTATAAATAGGGGGATACAAAGCATTGGGACCAGAACAACTCCAAAATCCAGCAGGGCAAACATTTAGTCCTCTAGTTCCATGTGGAATATCTGAAGCAATCTGTGAAAAATTGTGAGCTTCAAAGGCCTTATATGACTACACCACTATGGCACTTCTGATGGCTATAGTTTCCATGGCTTCTCTTAGACCTGTTTAGCTTCCTCCCTGCAGCTTTCCTCAGACAATCCACATTTCTGGCTTTCCTAAACTTATGGCATCCCCGCTGCACCTTTTACATCATACTCACAGCTTCACATACTGCCCTCTCAGGAGCACGCTGCCTGGCCTCCCAGGCCTTCTGAAATCTAGCTGGAAGCCTTCTTAACCTCAAAACTCTTGCTTTCTGCATGCGCATAAAACCAGTGCCATATGGATAATGCCAAGGTCCACTGCCAGCTGGAGCAGTAGCCAGGATCTCTTCTCTCTTGGATGAAGGGTTCAGGTGCCTGAATCACTGAGCACTCTGAACCTGATTCTGAAGAATAAATTTTCTATGCTGCTGCAGCTCTGGAACATGGTGCTATGTGGCTTTCTCCTCAAAGTAAAGTCCTTCACCTTTGAAGTTTTGAGATTGCAAAGGGTAGAGACTTGCTGCTTCTTTTGATGCCCTTAGGCAATCTTTTTAATTCTCTTATTTCTCCTCAGCAATCAAGATTTCCTCTGCCCTATCTTTATAGTCCACAGCTTTACTGGAGCTTCCCTTCTGGCCAGACTCCCACAATATTTTAAATCATCCTGTTGGGCTCTTTGCTTTTGGTTCTCAACATAAATTTGGCTAAAAGTCCCCAACAATAGCCATGCCGCTGCCTCAACATTCACCTGCCTTAAAATTTCTTCTGAAAGATTAATCAGTCCACCACCCTTAATTTTACTCTCAGATAAAGTCTCTGGACAGGAGTAAAACGCAGACAAGCTTTCTTCCAAGCCATAACACACATCATCAGGGGTCCAGTACTCCATGACATCCTTCCCAGAAGTCACCCCCTGAGCCTGGTCCTTACTGGCAGAATTTCTATCAGGCTTCTGGTCTTCTGAGCTCTGACCAGAATCTCCCACACAGATCAGCCAAAGGCGTTCTAGCCCTTCTCTTTCAGGTAAAATCTCTGAACTTTTCCAAACACTTCCCACAGGCCATTTCCAAAGGCTTTTGAGCCACATGGTTAGGTTTTGTAAGGCAATGACCCCACTCCTGGTACCAAATTCTGTCTCAGTTACTTTTTTTTTTTTTTCATTGCTAAGACAAAATACCCAACCCCCAAAATTAAGGAAGGAAAGATTTATTTAGCTCACAGTTTGTGGAGCTTTCAGTCCATAATCACAAGAGTGATTCTGATTAGAGATCAGAGAGAAGAATGCCAATAAGAACGCAGACAGTAGAGGCCAAGTTGAGGAGGTTTCAGTTGGGACCAAAGACTGCACTGGTAGTTAGATTAGTAGCTATGTGGGTTACACCCTGGTAGAAAATTTGTCATCACATTGCCAATGTCTGAGACCTTGCAGAAGATTGATATTTAAAATAGAGCTAATTAATCTGTTGGATGAAATTTCAAAACAGCCAAAATTCATACTGTGGTGGATATACTGCTGACTGCTTTTTGCCAGATTTATAGTGAAAAATGGGGATGAATGGCAGAGCACAAAATGTTTAAAAGCTTAAATTTTGTCCCAGAAGGAACTATGTGTATAGTTGGGGCTAAAAGAAGTATAGTAATTGAAGAGATTAGCACCACTAAAAAGGATCTAAGTGCCATGTACAGGGACAAAAAGAGCATCACAGAAATCAGAAATCAGCAATTTCTCATTCGAGAAAGCAAAAGTGTGACTCTTTCATTTGAGAAGAGAGTTCCTAGGATTCCTTGTGAAGAAGAGCCTCCTAGAAAATGAGCTCCTTGGTATTCATTTCATCACGCTCAGTCATCCTGGTCAAGCCATCCTGCAGCCATGGTCCAAGTGGGCCCAGCTACTGCTTGAGCTGGCAGTTGATCTTTATGTCACATGAAGCTGATTTTACTGGCAGAATGCAAGAGTTGTGGTGCCAGGAAAGCTTCTACCTAGATTTCAAAGGAAGTCCTTTGAAGAGGCCAGCCAAGCAGCCTCTGAGGGACCAGTGTACAAGGATATAGGAATAAAACCAAAGGTATACTAAAGACACCAGGAAATTGGAGATGCTGGGAATGTGTGTCATCCGCTGAGGAAAGCTGCAGGCATCAAGCAGAACCACACTAAGAGACAGGTCTCTGAAACCACTCTAAGAGACAGGTTATATGGGCTCCAACCAGTAAGAACATAGTCAGGGCTGCCCAAGCTCTAGGAGTTCATATCTGACCACCATCTACCCTGGGGCCTGGACATAAATCTACAGAATTTAATGTTTGTTCTGATGGTTTAGGACTTACTTTACTCTGATTCTTTTCTTCTCCTCTACTCCTTTCAGAGTGGAAACATTTAAACTATGCCATTGTATGTTGGAAGTATTTAACTTTTTCTTTTATTTTACAGGGGTTCACAGCTAAGAGTTTGCCTTGGGTTTCAGAGACTTTGGGTTAAAACTTTAAAGCGTTTATGAAACTGTTAAGACATTAGCAACTCTTAGAGATGGACTAAATACATGTTACACAGTGAGATGAGTAATAACCTTTCGGGGGACAGTGCTGGATTGTTGTAGTCTAGAATTAAAATGTCCACCAAAAGTTTTATATGTTCAAAATGGCATTTTTGGAAGGTTACTGGGTCATGGGTGTGCTGTATGCATCAGTGTATAAATTCCGTAAGTAACTGGAGCCCAGTTGGAATAGGTATGTGAATGGGGTCATGTAAATGGGGTGTACCCCTCCCCCTTGTTCCTCCTTTCTTTCTCTCTTAATACCATAATGTGAACAGCTTCTCTCTGACATGCCCTTCCCCCCATGCCCTTCCCCCATACCATTTCTACTTTGAATCCAGCTGACCATGGACTAAAATACCAAAACAGTGAAGCAAATTAAACTTTTCCTCCTTTTGGTAGTGGATGTTGGTATTTTGTCCCAGCAGTGGAAAACCTAGTACAAAAGTTGTAGTATACAATGTCAACATGCAATACTGAATTATATTTCAGTGTTCTGGCAGTGAACAATCCAAAGTGAAACTTAAAAAGCAATTCCATTTATAACAGCTACTGTAACATAATAAATACTTAGGTTTAAAATAAAAAAGTAAAAGATTAGAAAACTACAAAATATTGTTGAAGGAAATTATACTTAAACAAAACAGTAGATTTTCAAGTATTGAAAGACTGCTGTTATAACTGTACTAGTATAAACATTTATAACCCTATGAAATCTATATGCTAAAATCTTAGCTTCCAAGATAAGGTAGGGTCTTTGAGAGGTAATTAAGTCATAGAATTATAGCTTTTGTGGTTGGGATTAGTGTCCTCATAAAAAGGAACCCAGAGAGCTGGTCAACTCTTTCTTCAGGTAAAAAACAAGGAGACGATGCCATCTTTGAATCAGAAAATGGGTTCTCACCAGACACCAAATCAATCAGTGCTTTGGTCATTGACTTTCCAACCACCAGAACTAGGAGAAATAAATTTCTGTTGTTTACAAACCACTGAGTGTCTGTTTTTTTACAGCAACCTGACCAGACTGAGACAATGACAATACTTCTCAAGTTGTATTTCAGATTCAACAGTATCCTTATCAAGATTCCAGTGTGGGTTGTTGGTTTTGTTTTTTACAGAAAATTTTCAGTTAATACTAAAATTCATGTTCAAAAACATTAGAACCTAAGGCAAGACAAAAACCCTATTCCCAGAATTCCTTCCGCCAAAGCCAATCAGTTTGTAAAGATAATGTATTCTGATTAAAATTCTCAATATATCTCTCTAAAACCTAGGCATCAGATAGAGCTCAGTTGTGCTTTCTTTGATGTTAAAAGAACAGAGTTATGATATCAATGAAGTATTAATAACAAAATGACAGAAAACAACTTCATAAAAACATGAAGATAAGAACTTTATCCATGATACTAGAGAGAATTAAGTTATCTCTTCCCCCATTACAAAGCAGAAACATGGTGATGCAAGCCTGTAATTCCAGCACTCTGGGAGGTGGAAGCAGAAAAATACAAATTTGATCCCATATGGAGCAATTTAACAATCTGTGACACCCTGTTTCAAAATTTAAAAAATTGAAAATGGGATCTGGGTGTGTAGGACAGTGCAAAGGCCTGGGATTCAGCACTCAGCGAAGGAGGAGAGAGGGAAGGCGAGGGGATAAAAGAAAAGAAGAAAATCTTCCCATCCATACATACCTCTGGCTGCAGAACAAATCCCCATGGAGGAAGACCGCCAACCATTCAGCCCTGCCTGGAGGGTTGCAGAGCGTTCCACTTATAATCAGTGGATTCACACTTGTGAGTCTATTGGCAAATCTCAGGCAACGTGGAGTCTTAGCTTGAGGAAAAGCAAATGTCCCAAGCTTGCTCACACCTATCATTGCAGGCCCAGAGAAGAGAAACAAGGCCTTCAAGTGAATAAAGTTGATTTGACCTTTAATTCTGTCACTCATTGAGTAGATTTTTAATCTCTAAAATGGAAAAATGGGTATCTGTAGAGTGTGATGATTCAATTAAAATGTAATTTTCCCAATTGCTTCTCTGAGGAACTTGCAAAGTGGGCTATAATATCCTAATACTGTAATCAGATGCATTGATCACTTAAATATTAGCAGATCTTGTTATTTATAAGATTGTATTGGATATGGCTGTGAGGATTAAAAGCAAATTTCTCTGCTATTTAAAGTTTCTTCATCATTTCTAAGGAAAGGAGGGAGGAAGGGATGGAGGCAGGACAAAGGAAAGGAGGGAAGCAGTAAAGAGGAAGGCATGTAACTATCAGAGAGTTGCATCCCCAGGTCCTGTGCTCACTACACTGCTACCCACTCTGAAACCTTTTCCCACCTCCAATTCTCTATTTGAACCTAGCAGAGAAGCCAATGGCACAAATTCATGGTGAGACTTTCTGACAGCACACACCTGTTTCACAGTTGCATAAAATTATACCAAGGATTTACCTATGTTTTGATTATTTGAAACTCTGTTTTCAAAATGTCCAAGTAATTATTATATCTTGCTTTCCTCCACCCCTCAACGAATTGTGATATCAGTTCCTCACATTATACTGATTGGTAGTGAACAAAGTAATACTTTTATTTACTTATTCAATTAATTGGAAATATCCAAAGCTCTGCTAGGAGCATTGTAAACTTCTCCATGCAATAATCAAAATAAAGAAATTTAACATTTATATTTGTTTCAGTATGCTTATACTTTTGTATCCTTTAGAAAGGAAAACATTGTATGGTAAGGAAGATTTTTCCTTATTACTTGGGAAAAATCACCCCAAACAGACAGGTTTCTCTTCTGCCTGGCTGAAAGTGGCTACAACTCATAAAACTTCTTCATTTTCTAATTAACAGCCATACAGCCAGTCTCATAAAACTGTGCATAGTCAATAAAAAGAAAAAGGTCCAAAATCACCATGCAAAGATGGTAATTAAAAACAGGAGAGAGAAAACCCAATTATAAATTACACTACACTTGAGGCTATAAAAAAATCCTCTTTTTAATTAACTGAAAGAATGAGTCAAACAAACTCAGCTTTTACAAGTGGTTACCGAAGTTTGGAGACAAATGATAAAATAATTTTTTGTGTGTCATTTGTAAGCTGAGAACCACCAGCCACCATCTCAAGGTGGGCATGGTGGGGGAGATCACCCTGAACAAATTCCAAGGAGATTTTCATTGAAGATTTTTGAGTCTGCACTGCAGTATACTTCACCAATTGCAGCCAAGCCCAGAAACATGTACTGTAAGAGCCAAGGTTTTCGCAAAGAACAAAGGCCCCTATCCAAACTTCTTACATGAAAATCATGACAACAGCAAAAAAATCCAATATAAGACATTAAACCAAACAGGTGCGCCTACTTCCTCTCCTGCAGAGAGCGTCATTCCTTCTAGAAGTGGTTTGTTAGGGAGTCTACACTCCACTGTCTGTTCTAACATCATTTCAGTTCCTTTGAAAATGACTTTTCACCTTGATCGCTATCCTGAGTGTTAATCATGATAGTTCCATAAGTATAGTGAAATCATCCATATGTTTCATGGTTCCCTAAAAAATCCTAGCTCAAGTCTACAAAATATTTGTTGACAGGTTGTGTTGATTTCAGAGCTGTAGTTGATCTCTTGTTCAAATCTATGGCTCACTGGGGGCCAGCAGATTGAAAGTGACCATCAGTATAAGGTTGGAAAATCCTTTGTGTCATATTCCTGAAAGGGATGGCTCAATGGCTCAAGATTGGGGGAAAGAAACTGACTCCCAGGAACTCTCAGATACATGGTCATCAATAAATCAAACTAGAAGGTCAAAGCAAAATTAGAGATGGTTTGTACCTCCAATCTTTGTTTTCCACAGCTCCTCTCCCCGTAGGCCTTCTTTGTTTTCTAATTATCTGTATCACCCTCCAAATTTGCTTTTGCCTAATGCAAAGAAAAAGAGGAATTATGATCATTCAGCTTTTCCACTCTGTTTGTAAAAATAACTTTAAAGAAGAAAGACGAAAAACAAACCTCCAGAGCCTGAAAGTTATCAAATTACTAAAAGAATATCGGGAAGACGGAGAAAAGGCTTTGTTTAGGAATCGAGTGAGATCCTGGCCTCACAGCGTCGACACGAGTCCTCACGCTACCTGGCTCCAGCACTACATGGCAGTGCCAACTGCTGTTTTCCGCTTTCCCAATCATGAGCATCCCAGGTACAGAGAAACACAACTCAAGGTCGCAATGCAGGATTCTTGAGATTACAGTGAAGTTCTACGTAAAGCCTCTAGATGGCACTCTTTCTTATCAGTAGTCAAAGTGAAGGGCTTTACTTCCTATAGCAACAACGACTAAAATTTATCCTGTTGTATTTTGATATAGTTGCCCCATGCCGTCTTATTAGGAATCTGGGTGCTTACATAACACATCAGAGTTCACCAACCGCAAATTGTGCTCTTGACAAAAAAAAAAAGCCACTTCTCACGAGAGTACTTCAGCTCCTGAGGCACCTGGATTACACTCTGCACCGCTGGTGTTTCCGCCCTGTGGCAGTGATGAGGTCCGCCCTCCACAATTCCTACGTCTTGCTTGGGACCCGACTTCCCATTTCAAAGATGAAGAAAGGAGAGTGAATCACTATCTCCAGTCCCTATACAGCTTCTCCTTAAACTCCTTACCGCTCAACAAGAGCTAAGGTGGAGTAAGAGTCACTGTAGCTGTGCTTAGAGACAGAAGCTAGAGTACAGCGTAAGACACCCATATTCCCCACCAAACCAGGGTTTTCTGATGGATCTGGGATCTCAGAACTAACATTCATCTTCCTGTGACATTAAGGATGCTTCTGTGAAGCTACTGGCCTTCAAGTCACTGCAGCCTTTAAAGTCACCTGTCTTTATCCTCCCTCATACATAAAATAGGCCCTGGCTGAATGGACAAAGTTTCCGCAAGATCCCCAAAGTGTACCTCCTCTGTCCCCCTTTCCGTTTGCACACAGGGTTCTCCGGAAACCAAGAACTCTGCCTGTACT
Organism: Dinomys branickii; assembly: GCA_004027595.1. Classification (NCBI taxonomy): domain Eukaryota; kingdom Metazoa; phylum Chordata; class Mammalia; order Rodentia; family Dinomyidae; genus Dinomys; species Dinomys branickii. The sequence continues at coordinate 64,902 of PVLD010008251.1, read as the reverse complement.
TTATATAGGAGACTTCAGCTTCGTTGGCCAGAGCACAGTTAAGAGCCAGAGCAAGCTGTGAAGCAGGAAGCTGCACAAGTTGTAGTTACTTTCATAACTTCAGCGGTATTTAGTTAACACACTTATGTCTAGGAATCCTCATGAATTCATACTTCTGTGACAGCTAAGGATTCCTGAGAGTAACAAATTATAAGCAGAGTTCCATTCAAATTTATATCATTTCATCTTATCTCCCTCTAACTTCCCCATCTTGACTGTGCCCTCCCTGTTCACCAAAGTGGGATTTCACTAGACGCTTGCACACTGATCTCTAGGTGAATTGGCAGCCTGACAAATACAAGAGTAGGCTGCTATGACTTAAGAAAACACACAGATAACCTCTCAACAACCTTTTGTCCTCAAAGCAAAGACCTTTGTGCTTTTTTGCCATTTATAATTCTTATAAACACTCATTCCTCACAGAGTTATTTTTCTACCAGCTTCTCTTGCTAAGACACAATGCAAGGAAGGTCATAGGTGTCTTACATCAACACTTAGATATGGAGGCTGTACTAAATAATTTAAATGGGTCAGTTAGCTAACACTGGATATTTATTCCGAAAGCCAAAGATTTGGTTTTGGTTGTTTATCTTTGTTTCAAACTTTACTTGAAGATTTTTTCTTGGGACACAGAAGTGGGAAGAAAACAACTATAGCTGTGAGTTTACCCAGAAACATTTTACGCATGCCATTTCCCCCAATTTTGCTCAAATGTTTAACACTCCATAAAAGTCAAGCTGCGTTGGATGAATTCTTTAAACACGACCAAATGTAGTTCTCTAGGAAGAAAGCTGCCAAATTTTTAAGAAATGAGATTAAACCTCCAGATGGCCCTTTTCGGAAGGGGTGAGTGCTAATTGGATTCCCATGTCCTCACTTGACTCTTCAATCTACCCTAGGCAGCCGTCTTTAGAGAGGAGACTAGAAAATCGAAATTCACCCAAATGAGCAGCTGAAGGTCACAAAGGTAAACAGTTCACGCTGGCATGATCTATGAGAACTTGGCCCCCTCTTGTTCCATATATTTCCAGACAAGCTTTTTCCTGTCAGACAAAATCCTTCCAGATCTAGCTTTAGAAGACGTACTTTTCCAGCTTCCTAAGCAAATCCAAATGTCCTTGGGAAACGTACGGTCTTCAGGGTTTATTAGTAACATTTGTATTTCCTTAAATGTCACAGATGAGTGTCAAGCAAGGGAGAGAAACTGAGAGAGGTTCATTTATGGTTACCCAGCGTGGTGTTGTCTAAACCCATGAAGTCCCAAGCAGTTATTATTTGGAAGGAGGAGGAAACCAACTCAGACTCCGTTCCTCCCTCTTCTCTGGCTGTGGGCAGAGCAGACCCACAGCTTAAAGAGCTACTGGTTTTCACTTAAAGCTAAGCTTGCAAGGAAGGAAAACCCATGTGTTGGAAGCCCTGATTTCAACCTATGAAGAAGAAAAGCCAGTGACAAAAAGAAGAACAAGATCAAGTCTCTCTGAAGATGTCTGGTGATTATTAGCATGCTAGAAGTCCTAAATACTACTTACAACCTTCATTTCAGCCCATTTCTAAATCTGTCTCTAGAATTCCGTTTTTCTTACTGTATATTAACACCTTCCTGAACAGCTCAGGAAACTGTGCTTGTGTGGAATCCTGAGAATTTTCTGTCTCCTCAGATGCCCTGTGGCTACCATGTATCTCAGAACAGAATATTTATGAATGTTTATTCAGGTAGAAGTTATTTACATGTCCTTTTTTTTTCAGAACATGCGAGATAAAAAAAACCCTGAAATTGTTTCATCTGCTTATCAGTTGGGACACCTTTTAATAAAGAGCACAAACATTCCAGAAAAGAAAATATGTTGAGGAAATAAAAAGCAAGATCCTTTTCTTTCTTTTCCACTCACAGCCCTATTCTTATTTTGAGATTCTTCTACCTTCTAGACCCTCTTTGCTGGGGAAATTTCCTACTAAAGTTAATTCTCCAGATATCTCCCACCAGGTATCTTATTCATCTCAAAGCAACATTCTTCAACCTTATTGGCCACAGGATCTGGCTTCATGGAAGACACATTTTCACAAATGGGGGTGAGAGTGTCAGGAAGACTCAAAGGCCACACAACCTGGCTCCTTCCCATGAGCAGTTTGCAGCACGGTTCTCACGCTGTGAGAAGCTAACACTGCCGCTGATGGGACAGGAGGTGACACTCAGGTGGTAATGCAAGCAATAGGGAGCAGATGTGGAGACAGGTGAAGTTTCACTCCCTCACCTACTGCTTACCTCCTGCTCTGTGGCCCAATTCAGTGTTTGGCCCAGTTCTAGTTCTAACAGGCCACGGACCAGCACCAGTATTTGGTCCAGGGGTTGAGGATACCAGTTTTAGAACTTCTAATATCCTTGCTTTGTATTATTGGCTCACAAACTTCAGTCTCTAATGTCCTAAAGTTAATTTGAGGCCAGCGACTATAAAATAATGTATCTTTCTAGCTGCACCAAATAGTGTGGTCCCTGGGCACAGTACCAGCTCATAAAATTCTGTGATATGCAAAACAGCTAACAAAATTCTAGGGACACAAAAAAATGGAAACCATACAAAAATTTAAACTAAAATGATTTAAACTTTTAAAGTATGGAAAAATCTCCAATTAAATAAATAATACCTAAATCTATGTTATTATGACCATTTCATTTTACAGCTAAAGGGGAAAGGAGAGGAGGGAAAAGGAAATGAAAGACTCATAAAGGAAGCATAAGAAATAAAAGAGAAAAATTTTGTGTGACTGACCATCCTGGTCCGTAGGCTCTGGTTCTCTCTATACTGCTGGCCGAGCAGAGGAGACCAAAGGAAAATGGCTCTATTCAAAGGCAGCTCCGAGGTGACGGGTGGCCTCAGTTGCCTCAAATCACCACCTCGCTGTGTGTGAGTGTGCAAGGATCTTCTACGGTAAGACAGAGAGAAAAGAGGAATATAAGGAGACACAACACACCTCCAGGTACCGCTTGCTTTATCACTTCCAGCCGCCTGTCACTCTCTCCCTTCCCCATGGAAATAAAACCAGCCGTCTCCCTCTGGGCCCAGAATCTACACATTTTCTCATTCCTCCGAGCTGATGGGAGGATGGGTGGTTGGTGCTCACGCCTGATACTTCAGGAAGTTGGAGAAGCAGCTTGTTTCTAAAGAAACAAAAGAGAAAATCTAACGTGTAAGGCTCCAGTGCGTCATGCTGGTTACCAGCAGACAGGGAAAGTAGAAAAGGGGACTCACACAAAAGTGTAACAGAATGAGGAGTAAAGAGATAAGAGTAAAGCAAAAGAATCGCTGGGATGATTAAAGGCACAATTCTCTCAACAGTTTTCAAGTCCTAGTACAAGAATATACAGTTTGGATTGTCACTGTTTTTTAGCATAGACTAACTGTAAATAAACTATTATTCAAAGATCTGCAACATTTTAAAGTCCTTATCGCTTGTGGTTTTTCGCTTTGAAGGCATAATCAGTTGGTCTGTGACTGCAGCCATTGTACCAGCTACTCTGGAAAGTAATTCAAGTGTGTGATTTTTTTTCCCCTATTAATCTACTGGGTATGATTGGCCTATTCCACCTGAAAGTCTCATGATTTAGCAATTATTAAAAGCCTTCAAACAGAAATTTACTAATAAGGTGTTTGAACTGAAATAAATAGAATCATAATAAATGTCAAATTGCAAATGTGCTAAAGATGTTTGTTTTAATTGCTTTGTTGGGTTTCTGAGTGTGGGCTGTCAAGAATATCAGAGTACTGAGCTCAAATTTCTTCTCTGTGAAACTTTCCTTTTCATCGCAGCCTTATCTTCCTACAGTGCCTTCAAGTTTCATAACAACTACCCACTTTCCTTTGTGGGTCTTATCTATTTTTATTACTTAGCAACAGTCAGTTTCTCTCAAGCAGAGTTGTAGTAATTAACCAAAATAACAGGGAATGACTCAGATTCTTTCTCTGAATTTCTCTTCTAGGTTCAAATTCTGAAAATAGTTTATATTAGTGAAAAGGGTCATTTGGGTAATATTCATTTTTACAGAGTCCGTGAGAGTTTTCTTTATACTTAAGAGTTTGTAAAAGGCGGTGTTTTGACTTCATGGCAGGAAATTTCCTTGGGCTAACGTACAACATCAAGCCTTATGTCTCTTCTAAAATTTCAGGTGTACAATGTCACCCTGAACTTCTAATTATCATCAGGACATAATGAAAGCAGCAAGTTCTTTGGCCTTCAGTTTCATGATCCATTAAAAAATTCCTGTGCAAGAGAAACTTGCTAGCTCTAAAATATTCTGTATCTAAAGGGACTTGATCTTCAAGGTACACCCAGAACTTTTAGGGCATATAATTTGAAGAAGTTGAAAAGGTGGTCTTCTTGCAAGATTTGGGAGTAGGTTTCCTAAATCAGTCAGCCAACAACTATCTCTTGAGTTGTGATTACATGCAAATATACACAGCTAGAATCCAGAGAGAGAGAGGGCCTTATTCTCTTCCAACAGCTTGCCAGCTGTTTATTGAGATATAACGTACACTAAATGTGGAAGTGGCAATAACACATATACAACGTGGTTTCCGAATGAGTCACAAAACAGTGAAAATTCCTATCAGGTAAGCATCAAATAGGCTAAGACCGCAAGAAAGAAATTTCAGCTAAGCTTCCAGTAAGAATAACGAGTGCATCAAGAGGTGGTAAAGGCGGAGATGAGTGGGGCTGTGGATGCCCTTAGCACAGGGGCACGTTTCATTTGCTACCCATGAATAGCGTTTCAATCTTCCTTGCTTGATTTCTTCCCTGCTACCCCTCTACCTGTTCAAGTCCAAAGCTCTCCTGCTCTTCACACAAGAAAAATTCCCTTCCTACGTGAAGAAGTCTCCGCTCCTCTATTTGGAAGTTACGCTTTTCTCTCAGGAATTTCCACATAATCTTATCTTTCTTTCCTTCACAGCAATCATCCCTGGTTCCCCTGTACTGTTTCATTGACTCTTATACTTCTAGTACTAGAATTCAAGTTCCTGAGAGGAAGCCAATCAAATTAACCTTTTTTTCACTCATAGTGCTTGCACTAAGGCTTTGTATTATTCATTCATGTGTTGTTTGTTGTTTGAATTTATCAACTTATTTATTCATCTAACACATATTGAATGCAAAAGTGAAACTACGCAAGGAACATTTTTAAGGCCTGTGGGTACTGCATTGAATAAATACTACATACCATCACCTGTTAGAGTTTGCTTTCTGTTGTGGGAAAGTAACTGATCAATTAAATAAACATATAGGCACAGACCCTCTAAGTCCTAAGTAAACTGGGAGCTATGGAAGAAAAGAATAAAGCATGTCTGGAGATAGCATAGACTCCGTGGTTAGCATTCACTGCAGTAAATAAATGAAACCTCATTCTAAGGTAGAAATTCTGAAACAAAGGAAGTATTTTGAGACACTGAATGAAACAAATTAGGCAAGAGGAAAGTTCTTAAGGTATCCCACTGCAAGGAGAAGTAATGAATATAGTTGTTATTGTTAAGAATCGCAATACTTGTTATTACATAATCAAATAGCTAATATTTATTGCACATTTCTTATCAGCTAGGCAATGCAGTGGACAATCCCTTCAACTACAAGAAGGGCATTATTATTATTTTCATTTAAGAGTTAAGGCAACTGAGGATTAGATGGATTATGTAACACATATAGATCACTAGGCAGTAAATGAAATATCTGTGAGAAGAATCTAGAACGGGCAGATAAAGTGCTAGCGTAACAAAAACTGAATGCCTGCCTTCTCCTAGGCATGGCTGCAACATGTTTTCCTCTTCTGTCTGCTCCCTGGAACTTCATCACTAAAGAACCTACTGGAAGCTTCTTTAAGCTTTGTGTCTCACTGCACATCTCCAAGGAGAGCAATTATCTGACCAAGGACCAGAAATTTCCCAATCCACAGCTCAAAAGGGAAAGGCAAAGAAAGCATACATGTACAAAAAGAACTGGGTCTTGTCTTCTACTCAAGGAGGTAGGGCTACATGGGCCACAGCCAAATGCAGTGTCAGTTCAGGGTGGAAAGGCAGTTTCTACAGGATCCTCTCTCTGAGCAGCAAGAAGCCCAGCTACTAAAATTCTAAGTTTCAAGGCCAAAGAGCACAACTTGTGGGCTGGAGGATGAGACACTGATTCTCTGAGCGTTTAATGTCTGAGAGGGAGAGAGTATCACTGCCCCAAAGGAGGAGTCAGTAAGACCCACACACGTGCACTGGAAGAGTAGAGTGGGAGGGAACAAAGGCTCGGCTATCTTCTCCCCATTGGCAGTTTCCCTCCTCTGCCTCGCAAGCCTCTCACCTCGTCAGGCTGTTTGTCACATACTGACCCCAAACTGATGCTCTCCGCCCTGACAGCCCCAAAGGAAGAACAATGCCCTATCCTCCCACCAGATTAGGGCAACGCTAGACTGCTGAACAGAAATGAGCAAATAAAACTTATTTGCATTATGATATTAAAATATACTAAGTAGGCAAGCAAGAGGAGGAAAATCCTTTAATTGCTTCTATAATCAAGCCACTGCAGTGTCAGAAGGAAGGAGCGCAGGCAGGAGTGTTTGTTCCCAGGATCAAGCTAGGCCACTGTGGAAATGAGCAGGAAGCTGCTTAGCAGTCTCTCTCCAGGAGAACCAGGTGATGAGCAAAGCACAGGCTCAACAATGAGGGAGAAGAAAGTAAAGAAAAGAAGAATTCTCCTCAGCAACCATAAGTTAATCCTTGCAGGCTCAGTCTACATGTTGAAGCTAGAGACAGGGCATTATGAGAGAAAATTCTAAAGTGCTTGGAGGACTTTCCGGAGCTAAAATTGATTCAGAGAGGTGCCTGGTACAGTGACTGCACAGTAACACATATATAAAAGGAATGCAATAGACTGGAGTGTTGTGGGGTGAAGTGGGGTGGAGTGGAATGGAATGGAATGGAAATTTGTAGTTTCTTCCACACAGCCCATTGGGATATATACATGACCCCACTGCCCTGACCATAGAGAACTGGGCCATGAACAAGTGTCTAAAAGATAAACATCTCTAGGCTGGTATGAGATATAGGAAAGGTCTGGAAGGATAACTATCCAGCCATTAATAATAGCGGGTGAAAGAGATGAGGTGGAAAGAGCAGAAAGATATGAGGACAAAAAGGAGCAGAAGCGGATGGGGCCCAGGATGCTGTGAAGATGATAGTGATGTGAGGAAAGAAATTCCCACCCTGCTGGATGGGCGGGATGGGTTCATGTTCTTTAAAATCGAAGATAAATTTTAGGGACAATGGAAGTAAAGAGTAGAGTATATTTATTGAGGATAGAAAGTTTCTGTCTGAGAGAGAGACAGAAGGGTATCCCAAATGGATTGCTGAGGACCCTGCCTTTTCATGGAATTTTTATAGAGCAGAAACATGAAATGAGGCAGGTCCAAAATGGTGAAATATGGGAAATCACAAGGTGGACATGGAGTGGGACAAGACTATGGCCAACCAATGAGATTACAAGCATAATTGCTCAGGAAAAATTGATTAAATCTGGGTCAAATGGGGAAGCAAGTCATGTAACTAGCAGGCATGAGTACGGACAGGGACTTTTCCTGTAAGGGGTTGGGCTAGTGGGTCTTTCTGGCTTTCTCAATGTGATACCTATTTAGAATATCAATCCCTGATGTCTATCCTTAGGAAGTATGTGGATGCATTTGTTTTATATTTGTCTTGAGCTCTGGCCCACAGTGGAGGTGCCTGTCTCCCCCACAGTTGCAAGGCATCTCATCTACTGCGCTGGCTCCTTCCAGGCTCTGGGGTCTGACTGCCTGTAATGTTTCTATCTAACTCAGCTGCCCATAACAAGACAGAAGGAAGCAGAACATACCTGATTTAAAGGATGAAGTGAGCACTGCGTGACTTCATGGAACCACAACCAAATCAACTTCATTTGTTAATTGAAAGTATATATTAAGGAAGTGCTCTTCTCTCTCCCTCTTTGACTCATCTCTTGCTGTTTTCTTGGACCCAAGCCCATACCTGCATCACACCCTTAGGAACCCTCCCTTACCGCCTCATCATGTCATGTTCCCATTTCATTCTCCTCACACATCAAATAACCCTCTTTTGTGACACTTCCAACAGCTGTAGTTGTTTTCACCCAACTTCTGTCATAGAAACATTTCTGATGAGCCAAAACAGAGAAGATTTTAAAGATTCATGACAATGAAATTTGATGTTGAAAGATGTCTGGGATTGGAATGGATGGGAAAGAAGAAAGAGACTGTGCAAACCAGAGTTAGTAGCATCTCCAGCTTCTGGAAACATTGGAAAATATGCTGAAAGCAAGGATCAATGTAGAAAAATACAAACATGTGGGTAGGTTGAAATGGTGTGTAATTTCACAGGATTCTTAAAACTCTGAGCATGTCCATGGGTTCCCAACTCCAGGTGCCTCACACTCAGTGCCTTTAGGAGTCAGTCAGCATAATGATCATGTCTCTTCCAGCCAAACAATATGATCTCAGAAATGAGCAAAAGTCAGTCATCACTGCCCTGAATACATAGCAGAAGTGCCAGATTGCCCATAGCCTCTGTGTGCAATTTCATGGGCCCATACATGAAAACTCTTTGTGTTAGTAAGATGAGGTGTGTTCAGGTCAGGGGAAGGAAGGAAAGGACAAGTGAGGAATTGCAGTAGCTAGTTGTGCAGCCAGCAGAGCAGCTCTTCCTTAATCTAGTTCCTGCAAACTCACTGAGTACCTGGGCCAAGAGCAGTCAAGCAATTCCAAGTTGAAAATAAAAGTCTGTCCTTATATCATGTTGTATCTCTACACTCCCTGTTAGGATTGTTAAATTTAACAAGTTCATAACAAACTAGGATTTGCTGTTTCCCCTGTAGCCTCTCAATGCATTGCTCTGCAGAGTAGGAACTTAGTTCTATGACACAATGACGTCTGTGGTATCATTCCGCAATTCTGTATTAAAAAAACCTACCATGCCCTAGCTGGATGCTCCATGACTAGCCAACTTCTTTACTCTCTGAAGGACAGATACATTCAGAGCTTCAGAGCAGCCTCCATGAAAAGCAGCGTCAGCCCAGCTGTACAGAGCATCTCCCTCTTGTATGTTTTCCTTGGCACCTGAGAAATATTTAAAATCCCGTAAGAGTGTTTGCTAAAATACCACTTTTGAAGACAGAAAATGACAGGAAAGGATATAATGGAGCCTTTAACAAGTGTGATGAATATACACAGACGTATCATCCAGAATAACTCTTTGAGTCTATATTCTTTGTGAGCAATGAGAATAATTCTATTGCATAATCACAACAAATCTGTGAAGATATTATTTCCAAGTTGCAGAAGAAGTGGAGGCACAGAGAATTTAAACTTTTTTTTTTTTATTTTAAAGCTCCTTGGCAGTGACCTTCTGGAAAATGTGCCAAATAGCATTTGTGATATTTGCTACATTCTATGAAACTTGTTGCATGCCAAGGTCAGTTTTTCTACTTCTTTTGCATACCACACTATGCATGATTTTGCTACCTAACATCTTAAACCAAAAATAATCTCTCTTCAAAAAGACAAAGATGGCACCAGAGGTAGCTGATAGCTATTTAATGCAGCTGCAGCTACAAGTTTACAGCTTGTCATACAGAAAAAAGTCTAATATGCTTTTTTGCAGATGCCCAATGGGGAGTAGCACCGCACAGAGCCAGCTACTCCCTGACGGTATAGAGACCTTCACTTTCTGCCTCCTCTTCCTCTCATTCTCTCTTACTCATTACAGGCTCATAAAGCAGAGCTAACCAGACAGCCTTCTGAGAGTTAGCATGAGGGGGTTACCAGCTACACAGTCTCAGGAGACTGTTCCTGTGGCACTAATTCCTTGGAAGTTATTATGTCACACTATTGAGTTTCCCATCTGTAACTTTATGAAGCCATAAGGACAGAACTTCACCTTCAGGACTTCTTTTTCTCCTTAAGAATTCTATCGGGTTAACTGGCTTTGAAATGAAAAGACCCTATCCTTGAGTGTAAAAATGAAGTAATTGACTTTGCTCAGTGTTATTGCCTAACCTGTGTAGTTTCTATTTTCCTTAGCTACCCTTCCCATTAATCTTTTGTCACTGGAAATTACTGTTACCCAAAAATGTACAGCATGGAATTAATGTTGGAAAGTAAAGTCTAATATAAAGAAAATTCACTTGGTAGAAAATAGTAAGATACAGTGGGCAGGACACGAGGCTTGCAGAGAAGACATGAAGAGTGAAAGGTGTAATGGAAGCTTCTAGGACATTGTAAATATTTAGCTATATAGCAACCAGGATAATAACTCTGAGCACCTGTTATGTCTCTCACACCCATTAGGAAAATAATCTTATTGCATATTCACAACAAACCTGTGAGAGTAATATTACTATTCCCAAGCTACAAAAGAATGGAGGCACACAGAAATTAAGTAATTTTCCCAAAGTCATTCAGCTAGAAAATAGCTCCACAGGGATTCAAACAAGGTCTTGCTGGCTCCAAAGCCTTACTGTTAATCATTATGTTAGCCTGCCTTTTAAGCTATACAAACATCTATATTAACTTGAAAAATCGTAGATACATACAGGCACTTATATTTATATTCTTATGTTGTTGTATAATATCTTACCCTCAAACTGCCCTGAAGAGCTATGTAAGAAAAGTGTTAATGTCCAATTTCTCTTATCTTTGCAAATTTGAAAAACTATATATAGTCATTAATTCCTTTACAAAAGTGTTTATAAAATGCATACTTTTCCCCAATAAATAAGAAATCTTAAAATTGCATTCACCAAGATCCAATAGTGCACAAGTTGGAAAATATCTCTGCTTCCTTGGAGCTCACAATATAATAGGGCAAACAGACAATAAACAACATGTGAAAAAATATGGTGAAATCATGAGTCCTGAAAGCGAATAAAGTGGTTGAGAGCACCACAGTTTGCCTAATGAACCTGGAACTCGAGTGTTTTGTAACCTCGCCCTAAACTGAACTCTTGACTTCCTTTCATCTTTCTTCTTCATCCCAGCAATTGGCAGAAAAGCTTAGAATTTCCCTTGTATCACTGTACAGCAGGCCCATTGACACCTCCTGTCGGTCCAACAAGGGAACTGGTCCAAGAATCCAATGCCTTCTTACACTCTCTGGTGCTTCCACCCTCAACAGTACCAAGTACCATTTCAGCACGAGCTGTCTCACCTGTTGCTGCCAATCTGGACCCTGCTTCTCAATAGCAGCCAGACTGGTCCTGGAAAGCACAAGATTCGTGAACTGCTTGTCTCCTCCTGGCTCATTTTATCACCTGCTTTAATCTTTTGCTCAAAAGTAGATTTCTCAATGAACCAAATTACATTTACTCTGCTTTATTTTTCTATAGTATCAGACACTTTTAAAGTATTGCATTATATGTTTATTTATTATATTTTTTTGTTTAGTCTGTCTCCTCTATAACACAAGTTTTTCTTTTTCTTTTTGAGACAGGGTCTTCCTGTGCAGTTCAGGCTGGCCTTGAACTCATTTTGTATTCCAGGCTGGCCTCAAACTCACAACAGTCCCCCTGCCTCAGCCTCCCAAGTGCTGGGATTACAGGTGTGTGCCACTATGCCCAGTATATAACATACATTTTGCAAGGACAGAACTTTTGTCTGTTGTGTTCACTTACTTATTTTTTACTTTTTAAAAGTATAAAAGAAAAATAAATAAACAAAAAAAAGAAAAAAAAACAAGAAAATATTAACAAAAAGACACAAAGTAGCATAAGAGCAGTATAATCAAAAGTGAATTATAGACAAAGTGACAGGGAATCACCAATGGTTGCTGCATTACATATTGATAACTTCAAAGTGCATGCTCCTGAAATCACATATAGACATACAATCTTGATCAATCAATTATGAACTGTTCCTTACCATAAAGCAACACAAGTCAATAGTAGCACCATGTTAGCCATCCTGCATATACATATATAGATACATATTTGTCCCTTTCTTCCTTTTATTCCTCCCTTCATCCCATTTGCTCCTTACTTTTGAGCAGATTCCCTTCATACCTCCTAATTTATATTCCCACTTTCAGATTCTTACACCAGTGATACAATATGTTGCCTGCACATGAACCTCTGATTTATTTCACTTATGAGTACAGTGTCTAATTGTGACCATATGCCTACAAAAGCCCCAAATCTGTCTCTCTTCATAGCTAAGTAATATTCCATTATATAAAAATGCCACATTTTTTTAATCCAGTCCTCTGTGAATGGACATTTGGGTTGCTTCCACAATTTAGCTATTACAAATTGCACTGCTATAAACATGGGTGCACATGTATCACAGGGATATGATTGTTGTGTTCACTTATGTACTTCCAATGCTTATAATAGTTCCTGGCAGATAGGTTCCTTCAGACTTTCTGAATGAACGAATTTCTGAAAAGAGATCTGTGAACTGGATATGCATATTGTTATGGTTTATATATGGATGTCCCCCAAAAGCCTCATACACTCATGGGTGAGGCATTTGGAAGCTACTGGGTTGTGGAGGTTTATAGTTGGCTTGCTGTTGGACAGTAGGGTGTGGCCTAAAAATGTTTATCTCACTCTCTGGCCCCTCTTCACTCTCTGTTTCCCAAATACCAGAGAGGTGACAAGAAGGTGAATAAGTTGGGCTTGATACCACTGGAGTGGGGTCATTGATGTGATAGTACCTGACCATGTGGTTCAGAAGCCTTTGCAAGTGCTTCACAGGAAGAGTTCCTAAAAATTCAAAGAAGCCAGTTGGAGAAGAAGCCCTAGAAGACTGTAAGCTGAGATTAATGAGAAATTCTGGGTAGAGCTCAGAAGACCAGAATACTGATAGAAACACAGCTGGTCAAAGCCAGACTCATGAGGTTTTTGCTGGAAACACTTGCAGTTGAACTCAAGGCCATGTGTACTATAGTCTAGCAGAAAATGTGTCTATCTATATTTTGCACATCTCCTGAGACTTTATGGGAGACTAATAGTAAGGGTTGGAGACTAGTCTGTCAGAGAAAAATTTTAAGGCAGCCCGGCATTCAAAATGTGGCATGGGTATTGTTGAGGGCTTTTAGATAGCTCAACATTGAGAATCAAGAGGAAATGGCACAGGTGAATGATTTTAAGTTTTGAGTTCTTCCAGAAAGGGAACACCTGCAAAGATGGCACAGCAGAGAGTTTGGTTGCTGAAAATTAGCATTTGGAAAACAAAAAAAAAAACAAAAGTGAATGCTTTTACAACAGGACAATAGGAAGTTTCCTAAAGAGCATATGAGAAACCATCAGGATCTCACCCATCACAGATTTAAACTTGCAGAAGTGAAATATTGGACTTAGAGAAGAAAGTCCCAAGGGACTCTACTCTGAGAAGGGCCACCTATGGAATAGTTTCCTTGTGATTGGGGTCACAGGTTTCAACCATGCAGGCACTCAGAAGCCATTGTAACTTTAATTTAAGGGGGTCTGGCTACTGATCAAGCTGGTGTCAGACCTTAGCATCATCCACATGGTGCCGGTTCTACATGGATACAGAATATAAGGGTTTTGCATCAGGGACTCTTCTACCCAGATTTCTGAAGAAGGCCGAAGAGGCCAGGCAGCATGCCCAAGTTGGCAGTATATGAAGCTGAGAGAATAAAGCTTAAACTGCAGTGGAGACCCCAGAAATTTAAGCAAGCCAGGAAAATGGAACATGACATGTCTCAGGAAAGTTGCAAGAGGACAGACGCTATGATGGCTACAGTCATTGGCAATGCTATAGGGGGAGGACTACAAGTCCCTTGGAGTTCCCATCTTGCTTGCCCTCTGTGCTGGACATGGAAATGCAAGATTAAGCATTTGCCCTTCTGGAGTTTGGTCTTGTTTTGGCCTGATTTCTTTCTGTCTGCCTATTTCTCCCTTTTGGAATAAGAAAGTTTATCCTGTGCCATTGCACACTGGGAGGTTGCAATTTTCTTTTTGGTTTTCATACTGGCTCACAGCTAAGAGTTTGTTTTAAGTCTCAGAGGAGTCTTTGGACTTGGACTTTTCAGTAGCTGGAACTTCAGATTCTGGCAAATCTTTTTTTTTTTAAGTATAGTTTATTGGTGTGTTTTAGCTGTGTATAATGGTCACATTCATCATAGGGAATTGTGCCTATACATAATATAAAGATTTTGGCAACTCTTAAAGAGGGACTAAATGAACTTTTCATAAAAGGATGGACATGGTGTGTTATGGGATAGTTGGCTGTCCACAAAAGCCTCGTGTGGTCATAGGCCAGGCTTTTGGAAGGGGCGTGAATTACGGGCCTTTATGGCTGACTTGTTTTTATGTGATGGGTGTGGTCTGAAGAGAGGGGCCCTGGAATGTGTGGCTTAGGAGGGTTTACCTTCCTCCCTGCCTCCTTCCTTTGTTCTCTGCTTGCTGTCCACGCCCTTAGCAGCTCTCCCCTGCCAGGCCTCTCTGCCAGGCCTTCCTGCCTCAGATCCAGAATGGAACATGATCCAAAATAATCTTCTCTTCCTTTAATCTGTGATGTCAGATATTTTTGTCCCAGAAAAAAAAAAAATGACTGACACGTTGCAAAGCACACAAAGGGGATTCAAAATTATAAAGAATAAGAGATCTGTGGGAAACATGGAAAAGATATTGTATGAATATGATTGGAGTCCCAGCAGCCACGGGGAGCAAAAGAACAGGTAGATGCTATATCTAAGGGTGCAATGGCAAACAGAAGCACCAAACACCACCCAGGGTTTGGAGGCAGATTTGTTTACATCACTGGGCGCTGAGAAGAAACCAATCCTTATAAAAATTTAAGGCCCAGCAAGTTCATGGAGGGAGGTTTTCATGGGGTTGCAAGCAAGAAGCAGAGTACTTGGCTGTCTTTGAGAGAAACATCTTTAGTCATTCTTCAGAACACTATGTTGAAGGAAAAGGTGTTAAGTAATGTATTATTCCCACTCAATTCTTCAGTCCTTTGTTTTGCCTCTCTTCTTTTGCAGAAATTCACATGCCAGAGGGATACAAGTTTAAAGATAAAAATCTTCAGTTTGTTGCTGAATAAAATCAGATTCCCAAAATATTAAGGAGTTTTGAGCAACACTTCTCATATTATTAACACAAATTGGATACAAGCAAAACTTTAAGCAAATAATATCATTTATTTATTCAAGACTCACTGACCTATAAAAATTGCAATACAGTATTCTACAAGTCCTTAGTTTTCCTCAATTCAATTCTATGGAGGCAGGGATACTTATATAGAGCAACTTTTTCACTGATTGCCCTAAGCCACACAACAGGGAGAACTGTAGCGTGCCCAATGCTCAAGGTCCTATCTCTCTCAACATAAATGAAAATGTAGAGAAAATACTTGAAAGTAAAATCTCAAATAGCTTGGTATAGTTTACAAATCCTAAGCATAGATATATGCTTTAATATACAAGTAAAATTCAAAATTTTGCAGATTTCTAGCAACTCATGTTGAAGGGGAACTGTAGCTTGCCAACATTTTCTGAGATGTATAAGAAAAATTCAAATTGTCACGTCTAATAACATGAGACAGTTTTTAAAGTTAACACAAGCTACTTTGCCATACTAGTGTATTCAATATAGGGCAGTCCAGTTTAGTCTCCACAGATACTTAAGGTTGATTACTTGGAGATGAGAAACTAATATAAATACACATATGCACAGTAAAAGAAGTCAGGTCAGGTAGTCTAAATTTTGAATAAAAGTCAGTCAAAACGCTGATTCAGACATTTTGATAACGATACATTATTAGCAATTCTCTAGCTAAAATGGCTGCATTCTTTTCAATGCCTGTCCCCCCTTTTCTTATAGAGGAGAAACAACATGGTGGGAAGAGCACCATTCTCATTTGATCATTGTCCGAAGCCATTTCAAAGACTTCTGTCTGGGCCTGAGAAATATGACTGAAGAGAGTGGTTGGGACCAAGTGGCAAAGTAGCTTTGTGCCTTAGAAAGAACATTACAGAAACAGGCACATTTTTTTCTTCTAGGGACAGAGCTGCCATCTTAGTCAGAGAAGTGTGGCATTGTATTAAACAGAAAGGCAGAAGGCAGAGAAAGGTAGAAAAGAAAAGCTATCCAAGTCATTTTAGCATCAAGTCTGAGAAGGGAATGGCCAGGCTCACAGTTAGAGGGACAGTCTCAGACAGGAAAGTGTGTTCATGAGGAGATTGTGGTCTTGAAGAAAAACCAATCTGGGCCTCAAATAACCTATATCAAGGCTCAAATCCTACCTCAGGCTAGAAACTGGATAGAATGTTCTAGTACAAGTAGAACAATGTGGACTGGGAAGACCACTCCCCTCTACCCACTTAAGTGGAGGCAACACCCCAGTGTCAGTCCTACTGATATGGTTCTAAAAGAGGTAAAAAGTAAAATAACAAAGAACCAGCAAATCTCTAAAGGCCCAAGTCAGAGCACAAGCATGTTAGATCTCCTGGCCTGATCTTCGGTAAGCTTTTCCACACTGGACCCTTATTAATGATTCATAAATAGGGACTATGTCCTCTACATATAATTTAATCAGAGTGAATTCTGGGTCATGCATGCTCATTGAATGCCCCTGAAGTGACTTGGCACCCTGTAGATCATTCTTGTCAATCTTACCCAAAGATCCAATGAGAAGCACCCTGCCTATAGTACACTTCCTTAAAAATCAGAAAGCCTGACTTATCTCTGTACTGTGCTTTTTATTTTCCTGTTGTCTTGGCACCACGTTTTGTTCATCTTATTCTTTTGTTGGCACAAACTTGCCCTGACCACATCTTCCCATGATCTTCTTTTACCATTGGATACACCTTTGCAATTCTCTGTTCATCATACACAAGAGTTTATCTTCTGAATCCATCTCAGAGTACATTCAACTTTACTCCATGTGACAGGAAGTATAAATGACAGGGGCAGTAAAACTGTGAGCAGAGGCATGAATGCTACAGATAATACAGGGATGGACCTAAAACTGCTTTGAAGCCACAAAGCTATAATGGCACGATCTCGCTCCTTTGGTAATATTGATTCGCTGACCTATTACCATGTTAGGAGCCAGATACTGTATTAAATTCTTTATGTGCACTATCTCATTTACTCCTCACAGCAGACTAGAAAACACATACTCTTGTTGTCCTAATTTACATATGAGAAACTTAAAAGTTGATTTTTATTTCCTCAAACTTACAGCTAATCTGTGGCAGAACTTGCCTGAGTTCTACAACATGCGCTTTTAACCATGGAGTGTACTAATTCCAGTTGGCCTTAAAGTACTGGAACGGTGTTGCTCTTCTCAGCAATTCTGTCTTACTGCCAGGATACAAACTTCGCTTAAAAGTTAGTATAATAAGATGTCAACAATGAAATGTTAGCCCAGGTACCCGGTCATAATCACCCTTGCATAATAAAGAGGTACTGTTGCAGACATCCAAGTTACTCAGAAATATTATAGGCAGAAAGGGATAGGCCCTTAAGGAGTCAGGGCTGAAAATTAAACTCTGGGTGGAGGCACATTCTTTGAAAGTCAGGCCTCAAAACAAAAATGAAATGACTACACCTACCTCCCCAAGGATAAACAATAATGGCTGATGTTCTAAATAGACATCAATCACCCCGGTGGAGGACCAAGACCTTGATGCATTCCGTCCAGGAAAGGTCCCAGTTCTTTGAGCCACCCCTTCCAAGAAAGGTCCTTGTTCTTTCCATACACACTCACTACATGACTTGTTTCCCCATTGGATCAATATTACCTAAATGACTATACCCGTAATTTTACTGGTTGGTCATACTTTTCTCCCACCCTATACCCACCTTATGATTTTATATCCACCTCATGATTGTGCTCTATAAAACTTCATTTGATAAGTAGGCTCATGAGGAAACCCACTTTCTGGGCCTTTCTTCTATCTCTCTTAGGCAGAAGCTAGCTTTCCCTCAATATATATTTTCTACTTTTAAACTTTATTGTTCTCTAAATCCATTCTTCAATTTTGGGAACACAAACTCAGTGTATAAGACATCTATCAGCTTGAGATTCATAATATTTCTCTCAGGTTATTTGGATTATTTGAGGTTCTATATGACTCCTATATCAGAGTTAGGCCAAAATGTATAATTTACAAACAGCTAATAGACATTTCTATATCTTCATGCCCCTAAGTTTTATCAAGACTGAAAAGTACTCAGGGAGTAGAGAGGAATTTTCAGTCTTAGATTATGAACACAACAGGTTATAAAAGTTTCCTGGTGTAGAGAATGCAGGGTTTTCCTGGCCTCTTATTTTAAGTTTAGGAGGAACAAGTCCTGAACTGAGTTACTCGAAGAGCCTGATACAGCTTCTTTGTGGTTCTAGAACAACAGGGCCCCATGTGCTAAAAACCATGTTAATGCCCATACTGAAGTTATTTATACATGGAGCTTCCACACGGACTAAATATGGGCCACAAGGAGAGTTGGTCTGGCACAAAGGAGCTCCTGGGAAAGGGAGAGAACTCTATTTTCAAGAGCCTGGATCAATAGACCACAGAGAAGCACAGTGTGGAAAAGTATGGCAGCAAACAAAGGCCTCATGTTACCGATGGTAGATGATCAAAAGGGCCCACAATGAGCCCCAGGGAAGCACTAAAAACATCCAACATGAAAACATTCACTTTAATCCTT
The DNA here is from genome assembly GCA_004027595.1 of Dinomys branickii. NCBI lineage: Eukaryota > Metazoa > Chordata > Mammalia > Rodentia > Dinomyidae > Dinomys > Dinomys branickii. The sequence goes on along the minus strand of PVLD010008251.1, from coordinate 46,167 downwards.
TCCCAGGTCAAAGAGTACAAATAAAGTTACCAGATACCAACATAGCGGGAACCTTTCCATGCCCTCTTGGCCTCTTCTTCCCTTCCACTCACCAGTCTTGGAGGTGTCTAAAATGTAGCATGTACAGCAGTCAAGCATAGCCCTCCCCTAGGTGACATCTGCCAAGTCAGGTGTTCAGTTTAATTATGGGGGAACAGGGAGGAGCCTTTCATTTGAACAAATCACTGATTCATGTAGGACTGCAAACTAAAATTCTCTGAGTTTAAATGTAAACTATCCATTATGTAAGTCAGAAGAAAAGTAACTCGGAGATAGGAAAAAGATCTATCCTGAGTGAGTAAATAATAAAGAGACCATTGGACACACACACACACACATACATACACACACATTTTGGGTTTATCTCCCACGAAGTGTATGGTAGTCATGAGTGTTACTCCAGCAGCATCTTCCAGGGGAGCATGTCAGGAGCAGGCAGTACACATGCATGTCAAGAGTCTGGTCCCTGAGATTCCATGTGAGATAATGGCGTTTTGTGCATGAGATGAAAACTGTGAGGGGCAGTAGGAATAAACAATTACCAAAAAAAAAAAGCTCCTTCTGCCATCAGCTTTTGCCTCCCAAAGGAGAAAAATGCATTTCTAAAAATTTCCAACAAAAAATAGTGTCAGTAAAAAAGATAACACTAATTGAGTGGTTACTAAATGCTAGACATTATGCTAATTACATAAATTATCACTTTTAATTCTTGTGATTATATTATGGGGTAAGTACAGAATTTTTTTTAAGGTAAGAGATTGACAGGCAGAAGTCAAACAGTCTCACTAAACAAAGTGGTAGGCTAAGTGCAGTGGTGCATGCCTGTAATCCAGAACTCAGGAGGCTGAGGCAAGAGAATCACCATGAGTTTGAGGCCAGCCTGGACTACCTAGTGAGTTCAGTGACAGCTTATCTCAAAAAACAAAAGAGCAAAAAAAAGTGATAAAGATCAGCATGTATTCAGAGAAAAGAAGACTAAATTTTGCCTAGGAAAATTAAGGAAAGCATTAGAAAGAAGGTAATATTAAAATTGTAATTTATTGCTTCATAAAAGTGATGCATGACTATTAAACAAATGGAAAGTGTAGAAAACAATGAAAAGGAAATGTTCATTTAATTAGTATATAGAATATATTACCTGATGAAGTTCTTTTCAATTAATAACTATCACAAAGCTTCACTTTCATAATTATTCTTCAAACTCAATTTATATTGAATTTCTAGTGTTGTGTCCTGTTGGTGAATGATTTAGAATTTGGAAATCTCTTGTCAACTTAACCCAACTCCTTTTGCATATAAAATACTGGCAGGGAACAATCCTTAAACAAAAATCTTTGTATATTCTCATTATGGAGACAGTATATCCATTAGCTTAGCTCAAGTTATGCTGCAATAACAAGAACATTCCAAATTCAGTGGCTTATAAAGCCAAGTGTGAGGCAAACTTTATTTGTTTCCTTGCTAATATTTCACAGTTTATAATGGATCAAAGGAAGCTCTGCTCTACCTAAGGGATCAAGGCAGGAGAAGAACCCTTAACAAGGTCATTATCATTTTCATAACAAAGAGAAAGAAAGACAGCAAGGCCATGCAATAGTCCTGCAAGCTCCCGCTAAGAAGCTTCACTCACCACTTCCATTCATATTTTATTGACCAAAACAAGGCATATAGACAAGCCTGATGTCCATTCTCTTACAGGAAACTGGGGAAACTCTGGGGTTGGTCCTCCCTGGAGCAGTGACAATAATTTTGACAATAATGCACTCTCCTACAGGAGGTTAACTATTGGCTTGGGTCTAAAAGAATGCAAGGGAGTTTTTCAGGTACAGAAATGCATAGTGAGAAAGGAGAGCACTGCAGAACATTGCTATCATGTGCAAAGGCAGTGAGCTGCGGAGGAGCACCTCATGTCTTAGGAGCAGCGTATCCCATGTGACTGGCTGTATGGATGGAAGAAGTTAGTGAGGTGCACAGATGAAAAATGTGATCACATAGGGAGGATTTCCTGTGTCACTGCCTCAGTCAGCTTTACACAGATGGTCCAATTAAAGGAGATTATTGAGGAGAGTAAATAAAAGACTTACAAATGTGTAAAAAGACATTAAGGGAAATAACAATGATAGAAAGGTAACCTTGGAAGAGGAATAGCCGAGCACTCTTACCACCCAGAGGCAACCGAGACAGCCGTTCAAATAGGCCAAAGGGGCTCCGCTTGTCCTAGAATGCCCCCAGCACAGCATCTACCTATGAGAGCGAAAGTCACCACCCAGAAGGAGCACCGGCCCATAGGAAGGGCCCACAAGCAACCTGACTAAGAGAAGAAGAGGGATAAAAGGCTACCCCCACTCTCTTCCCACATCCCGGGCTAATGCCAGTGTGTCCCTCTGGCTGAGCTTGTGAGGAACTGGTGGACAAGGGGCCAGTGTAGTCCCTGCAAGTCAGTATCCAGGGCAAAGAGATTGCAGTTGTACTCTGGAGACACAGGAACAATAGTTCTGAAATGGAATAGATCTTGGATCTGCTCTGTGCTTATCAATTTATATGAAGCTTCATTAAGGCACGAGGGCCTCAAATGAATCCAGGGGTAAAAGCTCAGAAAAATATGACAGTAGATAGAACTTAGTAACCAACTGGACACTGAAGGAAAGGGATAAAAGTAGTGAGCAAGTTGGTGATACAGAAGTGGAGAGAAATGTTAGTGGGAAAGGTAGGATGGGGAAGAAGATAAATGAGTCAAACAGAGGACAACCTTAAACGCAAAAGAGAATTGTCCACAAAGCAGCTAGAAACATGAATCCGGGAATCAGGAGGAAGGAGAGGAAGACTGAGATTGGACTGAGATTTGACTGCTACTCATTGCTGGCTCTCACAATGAATGGACAGAATTTTAAAAGGAGACCACATAGAATGAAAAGCACATAGATGAGTCCAGGGACATACAACTGAAAAAAAAACTAAACCTCTTGCTTTTCAACACTCAAGGAAAATAACTGTACCATGGATGCAATGAGAAAAAAAATCCTTGTGGGACAGTGACTGCGGTCCAAACTTCACATAGGATTGCAGTTCATAGAGTCATATCCTACAGGGTCAGGGAAACCCCAAGCTATAAACTTGGTTTAAAGTGGGAGTGGCCCCAGCACATACTCAAAACTGCTATGGTCTGAAAATTTGTGCCACCGCAAAATGCACATTGAACTCCTACCATTCAAGGTGATGGTGATAGACAGTGAGCTTGCGCATGAGTTTAGTGCTCTTATAAAACATAAAAATCCCAATCTGATGAGACCTTCTACAACAAGCCAACAGCCAGCATCATATTAACTGGTCAAATCCAAAATGTCCCTCTAAAGTCAGCAAGACAAGGATACTCACTATCACCACTCCTATTCAATATAGTTCTGGAAACATTAGTGAGAGCAATTAGACAAGAGAAGAAAATAAAAGGAATATGGATAGGAAAGAAAAAAGGTAAATTATTCTTTGCTGATGACATGATACTCAGCAAGAGTATCATGTCCACCAAAAGACTTCTAGATGTAGTAACGAAACGTGGCAGCATATCAGGAGAGAAAGTCAACATTAGACCATCAACAGCACTCCTGCACACAAACAACACACTTACTAAGAGAGAAATCTGGGAAACTAAGCCTTTCACAATAGCACGAAGAAAAATGAACTATTTAGGAATCAAGCAAGCAAAGGACGTGAAAGACCTACACACTGACAACTACATTCATCTGGAAAAGATTGAAGAGGATAGGAGAATATAGAAAGACATCCCCTTGGATAGACAGAACGAATATAGTGGAAATACTTCTAAACCTTTAAACAGGTTTAATACAATGTCAATCAAATTACAGGTAATATACCTCACAAACTAGAGGAAAAAATCCTTAAATTCTCATGGAGCTGGAAGAGGTGTGGAATAGCAAAAATAATTCTGGGCAAGAAAATCAAGGCAGTGGGTATCAGAATCTTTGATTTGAAATTAAGCTACAGTGATAAAAAAAAAAAAAAAAACAGCATGTTGCTGGCAAAAAAAAAAAAAAAAAAAGACCTGAGGATCAACAGAACAGAATGGAACATGCAGAAACAATTCCAACAACACTCAGCTAACTTCTCTTTGACAAAAGAGCCAAACATCTTCACTGGAAGGGAAACAGCTTCTTTAATAAATGGTAAAACTGGCTCTCCACATGCCAAAGATTAAACCTAGACCCATGTCTCTCACCATGCACTAAACTAAAATTGAAATGGATCAAATATCTCAATATTAAAATAGAAGCAAGCTGCTGGAAAATAAAATAGGTAAAACTCTTGAAGACATATGTGTAGGTAAAACTTTATGAACAAAACCCCAATCACCTAGGAAATATTCCAAAGAGTTGATAACTGGGATCTCATCATATTCAAAAGCTTTTTCAAGACAAAAGAAGAGACAATCCACAAAATGGAAAAAAAAAAAATCCAGCTATTCCTCTAAGGACTCATATTAGAATATATATGTTAAAAACACAAACAAATCAGACCCACCCAAATTCAAAACCCCAATCCAAAAATGGGCATCTGAAAGCCACTTGTGAGATTAAGTAAAAACAGCAAGTGAATATAATAAAATATGCTCAAAATCACTGGCAATTTGAGAAATGCAAATTAAAGCATCTCACTCCAGAAAGAAAGTTATTAAGAAATTAACCAACAATAAATGCTGATGAGGATGTGGGGAGAAAGGATTCCTTCACTGCTGATGGGAGTGCAAATCAGTATAACCAACAGGAAAGTAAGTTTGGAGAAGACTCCATATAGAAATAAAACTAGAGGTTTCATATGACCCAGGTATTCCCTTTCTTGATACATTCCTGGAAGGGTTAAAAGTGTCACACTACAGTGGTACATACACCCATATTTATAGCAACACAATTTGTAATAGCTACACTTTGGAAGTAAGCCTAGATGCGCACTGACTGATAATGGATAAATAAAATGTAGTTTTTATATACAATGGAGTATTACTCTGCCACAAAGAAAGATACACTTAAGACATTTTTCAGTAAATGGATGCACCTTGAGCCCATACTTTTAAGTGAAATAAATTAAACACATATATTTAAATATCACATTGTTTCTCTTGTGTGAGGAACCAAAGGCACAAGTGAGGACCAAAATGGATGACAGCTATTAGGAAGTCGGTAGGAAATGTTCAAAAAGGTAGGAGAGTGGGGAGGAGAGTAAAGAAAAAAAAAGAACATAAGGGAGAAGTGGACACAAAGCTTTGATCAATAAGGAGGGGAAGAAGGGCTGAAAGGAGAAGAGGGGAATGGGGAAAAAGATGGATTAAGATGTGTTAGGCACAGGTACAAATTCCCTATGATGAATGTGATCATTATGTAGGTCAAAAGTGCACTGGTAAAATTATTTTTTTTAAAAAAGAGAAAGATCCAAAGAGTTTGCTAGATGCCTCCACCGTATGAGGACACAGAGGAAGTGATGTTTATGAGGAATGTGCCCTCCCAGGCAGCAGATCTGTGTGACTCTTGGAACTCAAAGCTTCTAGAACCATAAGAAATAACTATCTTGTTTACAAGCTGCTCAGTCTCACATATTTTGTTATGGCAGCCTGAAACCAGTACTTCAGAGGTCAGTCTACATCCCATCCAGAAGAAAACACTATCTACCATGCACTAAATTACAAATCCAGAATTCATAAATTGAATCCCTAATCTCCAAATATGATGGGATTTGGAGCTAGGCTCTTTGAAATGCAAGGAAATAAAATGAGATGATCGTGTGAGACCACAGTGAGAAGGTTCCCATCCACAAACCAAGAGGCCCCGCAGCGGACACTGAATCTTCCCGTAACTTGACCTTGGACTGCCAGCCTCCAGAACTGTAAGAATAAATATTTGCTGCTTATTCTGCCACCCAGTATAAGGTATTCTATCATAGTAGCCAAACTAATGTACCACAGTTCTAGGTTTCTGAGGTTTACTACAGTCTGTGTCAGGACACTGAGCAAGAAACAGTGAATCAAAGTGAGATTTTAAAAAGTAAACATGGGGGCTGGGGATATAGCTCAGTGGAATAAGCGCTTGCCTAGCAAGTGCAGGGTCCTGAGTTCGATCCCCAGTACCTCAAAAAAAAAAAAAAAAAAAAAAAAGTAAACATGGAATTGGCAGAAAAAAAAAGAAGGAAGTATTAGACTTTGAAATGATTAGAAAGATTAAAGAAGTATTGTGTTTACTATTAATAATGAAAATGCAAACCAACATGCCCTAGAAGTACAGAGTAAAACCAAAGGCATCGGGCTAGACTCCGCTGTCTGGATGCTCAGTGTTCACTGAGAGCCATTCCCCTGGGGAAACAGCCTCACTAGCTTCTCTAGGGCCGCAGGATCCACAGATCCCACTGGAGCTCATTAAAATTCATAGTCTCCTGCAAGTATTATCAAAGAGATCTTCTTATTCTCAACACCAGCTACAGCTCCCTTGTTGGGGAGCAATATCTCATAAGATTCCACAGTTCAGCATCTCCAACCTGCATACTGTCCCTGCATGGACAGGGAAAAGCATTTTACTGCTAATGCACAGCCCCCCAACTTAGGCTGCTTAGACCTGACTGAAATTCGCCAGGGCTGCCTTGATCCAGGTAACAGAAAAATAGGCAGTGTTTTTTCTATATGAAACATCATTATCTACTCATATAGTAAAAGTTCTTCCATTTGTCATCAACAGATTCACTCTCAGTGTTGTTGGAGTAGTGGTGTAAATTCTATCATTTTTCAGTTTGAATAGAAATCACAGAGACCTGGCACATGTCAGGCACTCAGTGTCTACTGAATAAAGGAGTAAAGGAATAAAACTTTTAAAATAAAGTTGAGAGACTACACCAAACATTGCAGCCAGATAGTATTTTAAATTAGCTATATTTCCCTGAATATTTTATGCTAATATTTTCCTGAAGCTTCAGCTGATGAAAATATTTTGCCAATAATTCTAGCTTTAATAACTTCAAGCATTACGATGGACTTGCACAGGAAACAACTTGCCCTTTTGGTTCCGTTTACAACCCACGTTTATGTTTGCTTGCTCCATACATACAATCATCTTCCAGGAAACAAAACATCAGATATCTGCCTCTCAGAAGCTCAACAAAAACTTCTGAGAAGCTGTTTGTGCTGCCTGAAGTGTTCTATTTGGGACCTGACAAAAGGTTGACAGTTTAAACTTTAAAATTGATTTGAAATGTGGAAAATAAATAAGAGCTGCCTTCTCATCATTTTCCTTTGACACAGATTACCAAAGAGAAGGGTATGTGGACAGCCTATTTTGTCTTTTCTTTTTATTTCTGCAGCAATTGTAAGAAAATCTAAAATAGCTAGCAAAGTAGTAAATATGAAACTCCTTCCCCATAGAAATTACTAGGATACAGTCTGTGAGGACTTAAAATGAACAATATTTAGTAATAGTTTCCTTAGATGGCAAACAGTTGCATCAAAGAATAGAAAACAGACAAAGCGAAAATCTCTGCAAATTAACAATGATTCTGAAGATCCCATAAATGATGACATAAACAGTAATGGAAACTATAAATCCTTACTGATGTCATATTAAAGCAGAGGAATGCCTCTTTTCCTCTCAGGTAAAAATCTGAAACTAAAGCCAGGCTAAGGATAACTTTATATATATTAAACAAATAATGTACTAAAACTAAACTTTCAGCAAAACTTTCAGCCAAGCTAAACTTTTAGCAAAAAGGTATATAGAAATAGTTAAATGTACCTGATTACCAAAATGCATATAGGAGGCTGTAAAATGAGGTGTAATCGTTTAAGAATTGCAGTATATCAGGTGAAGATATATAGAAAAGTACTTAAAGACATAGATCTGGAAGAACATACAATCTTATAGACAAAAACTTCATGATTCAGGAGAGAGGCTTATTCATTGGACTTAATTAACCTTTAGATCAGACCCTTATAGAGCAATCCATGGTTTGAGAATAATTGAAAACTTCAGCACTTATCTACATGGTTAAAGAAATGCAAAATAGCATCCTTGAAAAATAGCTTTAAAAAAAACCACTCCAGATTATTTAATTCTTTGCTCATGAGGGCCTATTACTTAACTACAGAAAGATAATTTCAACAACCTCTGAGAAGAGAGTAAAAGATGACTTCAGCTGCATTAGGAAGGCTTCAGGTTTACTCTACATATGAATATCCTTGGAGAGATTTATACCACTGAAGTGTTAAACTGGAGAAAAAAATGTCTTCTATGTAAATTTTCCAAATTACCATAAAAGCCTACAGTTAGCAGTATGAGTAACCAATGATCTACTTATTCAACAATGAGAAAAAACTGAGAGCATACTATGGCCTTGTTGGATTAGATTATCAATCCTTCGCTGTGGCTTTTTCACCAAAAGTCTCACGGGAAATCCTTTAACGACGTGATTTCCCTCCAACATATTGTGCTTTATCTCAGCTCCTCTATTGATGATATTTTAATTATTTCCCCAGAACCCCCTACAACTTGTTGAAATAATGTATCCCATGGTATACTACTTTTTATGTATGAATGTCATCATCTTAATTTTTCTCAAATTTACCTCCATAAGATTACAAAAGGAGCACTGTTTCTATTTTTTGAGACTTAAGTAACATTTGCTATTTATTATATTTCCTGTCACTCTTCTGATTGATTTATAATCCCAACCAATCCTCCTTTAAGTATGTGTCTTTCTACAACAAATGCATTTTTAAAGTTTATCTTCAAAGACTATAGTTCTCCAACTTTATCTCGTTTTGTTATTTCCCCAAGCTTAAAACTTCTAGGTAAAAATGAGTCCACCTTCATTTTCTGTAGACAGATTTCTGGGCAATGAGTCTGGAAGAAACTGATTCTTCTACTGTTGAGCATTTTGCTAACTCTGCCACACATCCCAGAGCCTGACTATATTATACCCTAGTTTCTGCCCAGAAATAAATGAGAGATGCAGGAAAACAGAAGGCAATGGAAACTCAGTGACTCCTACTCAACTTCTCACCCTGCAGACTTACCTCTTCTTCTCTCAGAATAATAGTTCCCCTTTATTGGTAGATGGTCTCTTCCAGGTACTCAGTGGGAGCCTTATATCCATCCTTTATTTAATCCTCCTAACAGCCTCATGGATATTTATAAGAACTGTGAGGAATTTTTTTTTTCTGTGAGGAATTTTTAAAGTGTTTTACATATAGTACCTCATTTAATCATTTAAACAATGGCACTAATGAAGTAGGCACTTTATTAGTGTCATTCTTAAAGATAAAAATGCAAATTTACAGAATAAGATGATATGGCTAACAATAAAAAAATTTAAACCTGAGATGCTTATGCCATTAACCACTCTACACTCCTTCATATATCAAATGATGAATAAATGAGTGAACAAATTGAGGAATGTCTGATAAAATAACTAGATCTAACAAAAATGTTATAGCATAGAGAACTGACTGCATTATAGGGAAACAGGATTATACTATCACACCTGGATTATTATATCATTCAAAGTTCTCTTAGTGTTAGCTTTGTTTAGAATTAACAGCCCAAGTTTTCAATTCCCTATATTTCCTAAAATATAGGGAAGCTGGATTATACCATCAAAGCTAGATTATTCTATCTTCGAAGTCCTCTTAGTCCTAGAATTCTTTAGAATTAATGGCCAAAAAATCAATTAAAATCTTTTGCTGCTGTTAAGATTTACAAGACCTAATCAAAAGTCTGATTTTTAAAACATTAACAGTGACTCTCTTTAAAATTAGCAAGATTTGTTGGTTTTGTCCTTTCTATTGAAGGGAAATGCCCTATTCAAAGAGAAAAATACTGACATTCTCTGTGAAGTAGTATATATCAATCAGTTCAGCTTGTGTAATACTACTATGAAGAACATTAAACACAACTAAAAATCAAAGACATGTATATGGTTAGAAATGAATAGTTAAGAGAATGTTAAGGTTATTACCAGATTAATGCCCAATAGACATTTCTTTTACTTATATTTACTCATTAACTTCCAATGTGTATTTCAAGAAAGTATAATGCATAAATTATTTTGTTAGTTGCATTTGAATAACAATTGCAACAAAAGAATCAATTCGACCCTAAAGAAATCTAAAGAAGCAACTTCAAAAATAAAGGATAAGTCAGGTGTGGTGTTCCTCACTTATAATCCCAGCACTTGGGAGGCTGAGACAGAAGAATCTTGAGTTGAAGACCAGGAGGAACCAAACAAACAACCCTTGCCTCAACGGGAAGGAGAGGAGAGCAAAGAGAAAGAAGAGGAAAAGGAATAGGAGGAGGAGGAGGAGCAGGAGGATGAATAGGAGGAGGAGATGGAAGAAGAGGAGGAGAAGAAAGAGGAGAAGATGGAATAGGGGGAGAAGGAGGAAGAGGAGGGGGAGAAGGAGGAAGAGGAGGGGGAGAAGGAGGAGGAGAAAGAGGAAGCGGAGGAGCAGGAAGAGGAGAAGTAGATGGAAGGTGAGAAGGAAGAGGGGGAGAAGATGGAGGAGGAGAAGGGAGAGGAGTAGAAAGAGGAAGAGGAGGAAGAGCAAGCAATAAAGGAGATAAAATGTTGAAGATTAGCTTATCTGTGCATCCATTTAGTAAGTGTTGCTGGAGCACCAACTATGTGTGGAGCCCTGTGCAATACTTTAAGAGGCAACTAAAATCTGGTGAGGAGATAGATTTTCCTAAAAAAGGGAAGATTGCTGTTATGGTTTGTGTTTACACATCCCCCCATGGTCTCATGCAGTCTGCTCCTCCCACTTTCACTCTTAATACTTTTGCTGTCTTCCCCCTCCATGAACTATTGCCCTCTGCCGTGAGCCATTCTGCCTTGGAGCCAGCTGATTATGGACTGAAACCTCCAGAAACTGAGCTAAATAAACCTTTCCTCTCTTAATTCTGGGCATCAGGTATTTTGTCCCAGCAACAAGGGAAAAGTAACCAAGACAATTATTAAAACAACATGATTATTGAGCAGGTATAAATTTATAGAGCACCTTGTATGCACCATGCACTGTTAGGCGCACAGAGAGTGTAAATGAACAAAAGACACACACACTGATCCCAGGAAGTCTTTAAAGTGTAAAATATTACCCATACAGGTCTTAACTTAAAATTTATGCATTATAACTATATTTCAATTTGATGGGTTTCTTTGCAATCTTGTATATTGTAAGTGTTTAAACCTATTACCCTCAAAGCAGGGCATGGTGGCACATGCCTCTAATCCCAGTACATGAGAGGCTGAGGTAGGATGATCACAAGTTTGAGGACACCCTGGAGAACTTAGTGAAAATGTTACAGCAACAATAAAAAATCAGGCTGAACTCCACAGGTGATCAAAGAACTCAGAACAAATGGAGTTTTAATTAAGTTTAATAAACAATTGGATGGGTCACTGACCCCCACTCCCAATTTACCGATCAGGAATGTGGCCCTTAACTGCATTTGTTCCCACCGTATGTACATTTTTGGTTTCCCTGGTAATAGATTGGAATGTTTAGGCCTGGTCACAGTTGTTTTCCTTGCACTACGTGACTGGGTCAGGCTCTGGCCACAATGATATCTACTTTCTGTACTCTGTTCTATATGTCCCCCTTTAGATACAATATTTATCTAGGGCCAGGGGAGGGGCAAAACAACTTGGGCAAAGTCAGGACTGCAAACTTAACTCTTTACAACCCCTTTGGGATGTTTCTGAAGACACATTTTGAGGCTTACACTAAGACTAGAATTATTCTTTCTTAAAATGATATGCCCAAAGTTGCCATTCCTTACAAAACCTTATTTCAAACTGAAAAGAGCCGGGGATGCAGCTCAGTGGTAAAGCACTTGCCTAGCACGGGCTGGGCCCCGGGTTCAGTCACAGACATGCTCTTAGACTTAATGTATAATTGCACTGTTAAATGTCTATGGCATTGAAACAACTTACACTCCTGCAATTAAGCTACAATTCATATATATGTGATAAGGATCAGAGCATCTGTGGGCGGGTCCCTCCTGACCTATATGCCTAGAGACTTTTTACACTGTAGCAGTGTCAGTCTCTGTATAGAGTGTTAGTGTACACCCAACCAAACTGTAAAATATTAGTGCACGCCCATAAGGGAAACAAAGGCACAAAATCTGTATAAAAATGTGCAACTACACCATGTTTAGCACTCAACCTTTGGACATTAATCTGCTGAGTCAGTGCCAGAGTGGATAAAGCTGCTTCCCTAGGGAAAGGAAACATTTTTTCTCTACATGAAAATCCAGGCGTACATCAGCATATGATTATCTATACTGAAGATTACCAGAACCAAGGACAGATCACAGCTCAAAGAATGATGGAGGGGAACTAGGCAGAAAGGCTGGTAGCAGAAAGTCACCCAGGGCACTGACACAGTTCAGTCCGTTCCCACTTGCAGCCACCTCAGCTCCCTCCCTTCCTCTTAGCCCAGTTCCTGTCAGTTCCCATGCCAATTAGCGGAAGCCATGAGGATTAATCTACTGCATCATGGCAGCAGCTCACTGCTCCTCTGAATTAGCAAAACTGAGAGCTGACAGCATAATATAATTTTAGAGATGAAAGGAACTCTCAAATCATATGGCCCAACATCATTTCATAGATGAGAAACTGGAGATTAATAAAATTATGTGTTCTACTCAAGGTACGACACTTATTAGGATTGGAGGTGAGTCCAGAATTTAGGCCTTCCAACACTAAAGCAGGTAGGTATATCACAGTTTCTTAAAATCCTCATCTTGAAAGGTCACAAAAATCAGCAAAGATTTAGTACAATCACGTTTTAACTAATTTTGAATATGTCAAGAAGAATAATGCAAAATTAGAAGAGGAAACAGATTATAATAATTCAATAGAAAACAATATCAAGTGTATAAAATTAACTTTGATCAGAATGGGTGCACAAATATACATCACTAATTTTGTCCAATTCCTTTTTTGTTTGTTTTTGTTTAGGTACCTGGAGTTGAACTGAGGACCTTGCCCTTGCCAGGCAGCTATGCCTCTGAGCTATATTGCCGACCCTGATTCCTTACCTCAAATCTTTTTAAATTTGTCATTAAATGCTGATTTAAATCACCATTATCCTTAACTAGCACCCTTTTAAAAGGCCCCACAATTTTCACACAACTCATGCTGAGCTGTGTTCTTTCACTTAAATTTTGATGGTACAATTTCCATTCCCACATTGTCATTCTCCCAGGTTCTCCTGGATTTTCTCCAAGAATCACTGAACTGGAACATGAGCCAAATCTGAACAGAAACTAATATAGTGCATAAGAAAAAAGTGAAATTATGGCTTCCATAAATTGCTATTCCTCCTCTTTCTTCATAATGAATAAAGATAAATTACATTATGTAGTCCTACAGACAACTTTTGAGAGCCAAAGAAATTTTGATTTATGATATGCTTCTGAACATCAACTTTTAGAGCCTCCCAATCATTCACATTTAAGGTTTCCTGGAGTGATATCAAGCTTTCTGTGAAAACCTCTATTTTTTCCCTGCAATGTATCTGTTCTGTATATCCTGCTGTCTGGTGTGATACTTCAGAATAGGTGTGTGAACTGTATCCAATGGGATACATGTCACTGCAGTCTGCCAAGTCCAGAGACTCTTCCCAAAGTGGCTTCCTCAAGCTATCTCATTGAGCAGTTCTTACAATCCTTTAAGAACATAGTTAAAGCAAAAAGATTTATGGGCCTCTAGCTCTTTATATTCAATATTCACATGTTTTAAACTATAACTTAAGTGTCAAAATTCAGTTATTTATCTTTTTGAGATCTTCCTCCACATACCGTGCTATTTCTGGAATAATACTTGTGAAAGACTATAATCCATACAGAGTCCTTTATATACCTTGGTTATTATTACTGTTATCTTGATAACTTAATGATCATTTAAAAATGAGCATGCTTGGCAGCACATCACTTATTTGTATGGCCTTTCTCTTACACTTGGGAAAGATCCTAGGGGAAATCTCATTTTAAGTCTTCCCATCCACCTATGTAACATTTTCTGTCTTAATATTTTGTAATGTACTATGAACACAGGTTCTATAATTAATTTCTATTTAGAGTCTTATCTAGTAAATAGCATAGTATCTGGCACACACACACACATTTTTTTAAATAAAAGAAAAAATGCTGGGAAAAAAGAAATAGGAAGGCCTTTCAAATGTTCCCATTTAGGAAACACTAGCATGAAAACAGGGAAAACTCAATCTGATATCTCCCTCTCAGACAACTTTTTAAACCTTACTCCAAAAATGATAGAGTTGACTTCTCTTGTCTATGTGACACCACTCTTCCTCAAATACTTCTGATACAATGTAAATAACATCACATCTTGGTTCAGTATCTTATATAACTATCATCTGAGCCAAGTCTGTTGGGTTTCAGATAGGACACTGGATCTCAGTTCCATTTATATTACATTGCTAGTGACAGTTACAAAAGAATCATACACAGTAAGGTCCTGACAATGTTGTTGCATGTTTACAAAGAAACACTACATATCAACAATTGAGAAGTTGTAGAACTACAACATGAGTTCATTTTCAACACTTAAACCTGTTGAAAATCCATATTCAGTGTGACATGAAAAAATTGATCATTATATAAAGTTAAGATTAAAAAATCAGTTTAAAAAAACTGTTGAATATGTTTCCAATTGCCCTTGTCACTTCTTTGCTGGGACAATATACTCGACACTCACAACTTAAAGGAAGAGTGGTTTATATTGGTTAGTGGTTACAGTTCAAGACAGACTCAGGATGGCAAAGGGGCATGGTAAGTGGCCAGGTGGAAGGAGGTTGCTCACATTGTGTTGGCCACAAAGCAGAGAGAGAGGTGAGGAATCAGGGAGGGAGATGCACCCTCCCATGTCATGTCCCAGTGATCTTCCCCTTTACACGAGGGTCCACTTTCTAACAGTATATTCAGCTCTGAACTTTAATGCACTGATCAGCATGACGCCACCACTTTCCAGAAGTCCAGACTGAGCACATGAGGTTTTGAGATGACATCCTAAACCTGTACAATAATGCCATTTGTGTGTACAGAAACCTAAACTACACATTAACATTTAGTAGGCCATGTGAGCTGAGACCAAAGCCTTGCTGATTTTTCTGACTTTCCTCTTCTGAAGGCCTATGTAAAAGGGCTCACCTTCCCAAATCTTCTTTGAGGCATCTTCTCAAAGTAGTATGTGGTTACATTTTTTTCCTCAAAAATATTTGAATGTGATAACTGCACATTGATGAGGAGGACTCTCTATTAAACTTGTTCATAAGGCAATTGTACCTTCCTTCATATGTAATTCCTGGAATCACCTGGAATATTCTTCTCCCCCAACTCTTTCCCTCTGCATTTCAGCTCCTGCGTCATTTTTCTCCATGGAAATTTGCTTCAATAATTATGTAGGTAAAGCACATGGCAAGATATATGCAACATACTACCTGATAAATAATTCTTATTTCCATTAGGAAAGTCCATATTTAAGACTTTTGAGATGTACTGCCAAACTTTACCCCCAAAAAATGTTGTAATAATTTTACTGGCCATTCATGTACTCATGTGGGACAGCACAAGGAAATACACTCTTCATGAAGTAGAATTTCACTTCACTATCTTTACATCCAAGAACTTTCTTACAAGTGCAGCAGCGGAAGCACTCAGTACTTGGTACATCTTCAGATTCCTTTACCATGTTCCTGCCCCAGCTACCTCTGGGTTTTTGAATACCAACAGCATGGTACATCTTGGTGGGGATTTCTTCTGGCTAGGCTCTGGAATCTGTTTTGCTTTGAGCATAAGGAAAGCTAGAGAAGTCTGGGGACTCACTTCCTCTTACCCCAAGAGTACCCCTCAAGCTAAAGCTGACTTTCAAATGTTATGAGTGCCAGACCTTCCTTGCTTCCCCAAGGGTACACTCTAAGTTGTGACCCACTGTCTTCTAAACTCCCCAGTGAAGCTAAACCAAACTTTCTCTCTGAGCCCTGCTTATGTGGCCTTTATGCTGGGAGCATTTGCTAAGCAATCACATTCGTAGAAATCTTTGTGTTGAATTTCTTTTCTAAGAAAGACATGTGTTGAATTTGTTTTCTAAGAAGCCAACTTAGTTGTGAAAGTCCAGTTATAAACTCTATGAAAATGATTGTCTTTTGTCATAAGCTTTCAGTCTAACAGATTAAAGCTTATATTTTAGGGGACTTTTTTCCTTGGGAATACTATGGCATCATTTTCATTTAATCTAGACAAACTAGAGAGCAGAGAAGCACAAAATAAGGCTCAGATATCTCAGAGTCTATTCTAGGTCTGCTAATACCTGGCTGGGTAACCCTGAGCAAGGCAGTCAGCTTCCCAGGCCTCCAAGCATCTCCTGCTGTTCTCTAGAGCTGAACGACATCCTCAGAGCTTTTAAATATCCATGAAAGTATTACCACCTGGAAAGGCAGACCTCAAAATAGAATTCATATAATCGTTTAAACGTTAATTTTCAGATTTCACTGGAGATATTAATATTTCTATTCTATGCTTCTTTATCTCTAGGCGAATTTTTCCTCTGTCTTGTTCTCCAAGAGAAGCCTGCTTCCCAGACTTTAATGAGTAGCAAATTCTATCCCTCTTGCTATAGGAAATCCATCATTCATGTCCTCCACTCCGTGAATGTCTGCCCTTTCAGTCAATGCACTACACACACCATGGACCGTTGGTCCTTTGATATTCTCAGAAAATCAAGAAATCAGAAAGAGAAGAAAGTTAGATCTACAGCATATATCCTCTTGCTTGTACGATCTGAATAAGCAAAGGAAGAGAAGAAATAGTTCTAGGATTAGGAAGTTGTGACCTTTCCCTGTGCTCTTGGAAGAACACAACATATTAATCTGAAAACAAGGTGGGCATATGCTGAATATATTGTCCCTGGGAATGTTCAGAATTTTTTCTGTATGGCAGCACCCTTCTCAGTTTTCTTTCATGGTGATAGAGACTCCAGTTACTGTGCGCACACATGGATTAGGAGGGGTACTAACCGCAGACTGGGAAAAGGACTTTAAAAGTAACAAACCCTTTATAAGAAAAGACTTAAACCTCAAGACAAGCATCACATACATCCAAAAGATCTGAAAAAAAGCTGAAAGTATAACACACTTTGTTGACCAATTGGAACTTTTTAACACTATCTGTTGGAGTGTAAATTATATAATCATTTTGGAAAACTCCATGCCATTTCCTGCTGGAGTTCAATATATGCATATTGTATGAGTGAACTCTTACTTAAATGCAGAGAAATCCTTGTATGAGCTTAAATCCATGAAAGCATTGCTCATAGTCACAATAAATGAGGAACAACTCAAATATCCAAGTATTCACTGACCAAATGCTAAAGCAATGCACAAATCAGCAAATTCAAATAATTATCTAATCATCAGCATTGAAAATGAATGGAAAACATGAGAAATGAAACTTTAAATATAAGAGTGAATAGAGAAAACTCACAGAAGACTACAGCATGATACAATTTCTGTAAAGGTACAAGCCAAACAACACAAAACTAAGCAACATACTGTTGAATAGTATCTACATTGTATTATTTTTAAGAAGAGGATAATAAGGACAAAATCTAACATCTGTCATTGTTTCTAGGTGGAATGTGGGTGGGAAGGAAGACAGAGACAAAACAGCAGCACATAAAATATATCTGTGTTGCTCTTCTTAACTGAATGCTAAGTTGGAGAGAGTTCACTTCACTATTATGCTTCATAATCAGCATCTATGCTACATATTGTTCAGTAAGTATCAACAATTACCTAAGAAATAAATTTAGAATAGGTAAATGAGAATGCAATTCAAAAAGGGAAATGAAGCAGAACAAACAGGGAAAATTGGCTCTTTCTTATAAATCTATTCACATTTATGGGCATTCTTAATGATTATTTTCCAAAGTTACCATGTTGATTTACTTGGAATATTTTATTTCATATTTTTATGTGGAATAATTACTGCTATTACCAAATCCATAGATTTATGAGACATTGAAATATCATACTTAAAAGTCTGAGCTGGCAAGTTCAAAAATAGTTCACAAGTACTACATAGAATTCTGAGCATCCTCCCATCTACCACATGAGAAGGTCTGAAAGCAAAGCACCAAACATTCTCAAGAATGTTAAAGAGAAATAAAAGTGAGACTAATCTAAGAAAAACTCACTTAAGAAGAGAATTAATCTAGAAACAACTGATAAATGACCCAAAGCATATGCTTATTTTTTCTATGCTCATGTTAGTTTGATTTTTATAGAAATATAAAAAAGAAAAGAGCAAAACCCAGCAAAGATCAGTTAATGCAATTGCTGTTAATCAGTGCATTCATATGAGACCAAATACCAGCAGGTATTCTGGTTCCCTTAAAATTTCACATATCTGAAAAGAAGTACTCATCTGCCTGTATGATCTGGTTTTACTTTTTCCTCTTCTTTCCTTCTTTTTTTCTCAGTACAGAGATTCAATCCAGAGCCTTTTAACTACATCCATATCCCTATTTTTATTTTTTATTTTGAAGCCAGGTCTCATTAAGTTGCCCAGTCTGGGTTTAAACTATAACATCTTTTTAAAGGTAAAATTCTGTAAGGTCATCCTAACTAATAGAGTTAATTTGAAAATATAATTACCACTATAATCAGGTATCAAAATCAAAAATATAATTACTCAGAATCTTTCATTATTCATTATTTATAGAATGAGGAGGTAATTTGTGGAAACTTGTAGACTGCACTTGGAAATATTTTTCAAAATGTTGACAATACAATGAATTTAGTCAAAAATTGAAACATCAGATAAACAACTTTATGATAGTAACTTAGTTAACTGTTTTTCTTTCCCAAATGAATTATTCTATTGACTACTTCAGCAACTTGAAACAGTCTTTCACTGTTTTTAATAACAGTCCTGCATAACCAGAACATCTTACCTGGGCCACCAGAATGATGTGTTGCAGGTTGACCCCAAGCACATTTATCACTGTTAAGACAATTGATCTGTAAAATAACTGCTCCCCCATACCTTATTTAAGAAGATGAGTAGTAAATAATCATGTAGTTAGAGTGGAGAAGCAAAGGCATGGATAAGTTCAAGGGTTTCCTCAAGGCCAAAGGAGAACAAAACCAAGAACAGCAGATCGGTGTTCTACCAATCAGTCTAAGGAACTATATCCCCAAGGTTATGTTGTGTTCTTTACATAGATCACAGAAAAGAAGGAAGTCCATCAGGAGGGACCCACCCACAGATGCTCTGACCCTTATCACATATATATGAATTGTAGCTTAATTGCAGGAATGTAAGTTGTTTCAATGCCATAGACATTTCACAGTGCAGTTATACATTAAGTCTAAGAGCATGCCTGTGACTGAACCCAGGGCCCAGCCTAGGCTAGGCAAGTACTCTACCACTGAGCTGCATCCCTGGCTCTTTTCAGTTTGAAATAACGTTTCACTAAGTTCTCCAGGGACTGACTGACAATGAGAATGTCATTTTTACTGGATTTCTGTATTACCCAGTAACCAGAGTAAAGGACAACTTTCTGTCTCCCCCCACCCCTAGTCTCTGTAAGGTAGAATTTGTCACCAAAGCCCCATTTCCCTATGTAGGAGAGCATTAGAAGGTGGATAGATCTCTGCGCTCCACCTGTGAGAAGTAGCAAGCCAGGGCTGCTGTTTGCACTCTGAAACTAACTCACAAAGTCATTGGTGTCATTTCTTCAGTGTTCTGTCAACTACCTGACATTCTAACCAATAAATCCATGTGTGGTTCTAGTATTTAAAATAAATGTGAGACAAAAAGGTTTCCCCTGAGCTGGAGTCTAAGCCATGTCCTCTGACTCAGCTTACCAGAGATCTTGCATTTCAAGGAGTTCCAACTATATGACCTGTTACTAACTGCCAAAGAGATATTAATCACTCCACAGCTGTCAAAATTGTCTAATCTGCATTAATGCAGCATCCTCTCCCAACTACAAGTATCAGGAGCTTCCCGTTGACTAGTTATGAATTCCCTGTCTCCCGTAGACATAGGAGTGTCCACAGAGGGCATTGGAATGATAATATATTCATATGCAACACACTGATACTCGCCCCACTGCTCAGCCAATAGGCAAAGGTCGAGATGCAGTTGAATAAAATCCTCACCAGGCAGCAAAAGAGCAACACTGGGAAGAGTTTCAAGATACAGAATAATCCACCACTAAGGCTTGGGGATTGTATGCAAAGTTTCAGTTCCCATATGGTCCAAAGCACTTGTCAGACGTTCATCATTGTGTTGACTTTTAAGTCCACCTATGTGTCATCCCAAGCAGCAGGCTCTCCCTTCCCAAAATAGATACTGATGACGCTCCAAGAAGATCCTTTTCTGCAGATCTGGGCCGTGGCTACTGGGTGGTCATGGTGAACACTCTTGCAGGTACCTGGGAGGTCGCTCATCAGCCACCAGCCAATATTGAAAGATAGTAACAGTTGTTTCTGGCTACACAAACTCTAAGGTTTATTTCAGCCAGGCTGAGCCTAAATGTCACAAGAACCCACATTTTCACTCAGTTCTCCTACCTTATCCTGCTTCCCTGGGTTCCTCAGGGGCATCTCCTAAAAGCACTTCATTGATATCTACCACAGAACACCTTTTTGAGGTTCCATTCCTAGAGGCCTTTTTTTAAAGACATTTCCCCAGGGAACTCCTCAGGACCAGCTTCTACCCCACTCATAGCTCTGTCTGGTAATCTCTCCTCTTTCCCAAAGGCAAAAAGGGTATGCTCCTACTTGTTTGGCCCAGAGTATTTTTTCTTTCCTCCTTCTGTCTTCTCTGTAACCCTTCTTGTGTATATTTCCAGGTACAAAAGAAACATCTGCATTGGAACTGCCAGGAGGCTGGCAGACAAAACAACAACTCAAGTCCAGCTTGACAAGTAAAGGACTTTATTAGGACTCACTTAAGAGCAGCACTGCTCTTGAGAGCCGCAGCAGCACCAAAGTTTTCAACCCCATTCTGCTAGACCACTGGTTTTATAGGGCACTAATTAAAACACCAAAGCAGGATCAAAAGCAAGAAGGGTCCTTGAGGAAATTTATGTGTACTTTGCTCACATTCTGTCCTTATCAGGAAACTCCACCGGTCTCAGCAAGCACTGTATAGACAAAATGATGAATGTTCTCTTACGCTGCGAGCTGGCACACAGCCTCAGCACCTGGGTGGGGGATGGAGGCACACCTGGACAGACAGATGGGGGATATACATTGTAAGAGGGCTAGCTAGTGTTTGACAATTCAGACACCTATTTTTCTCCTCTAATATTGTTCTCTGATTCTATTTCTGTTCTCCCAATGATTTAACACTCCCTTGGAGAAAATCATAAGTGACCCACAACTAAGCTCTCTTTTTCTTAAAGGCATAATGGACTTTTATCTTTAAAACCTCTAATGAAGGGACAAACATCTCTTCTAGTGTGATTATTGATCATTTTATAGCACAGAAAGTAATAAAACAATAAAATGCCTTTATTGCAGGTGTGGAGAAGATCACAGTGAGGAGGGGTAAGGGGGACCTGAACTTCTGAGGACCTGGCAGCTGAAAAATGGTTATAAATCTCCAGGCTGGAGGCGGGGCTTAAGGGGGCAGGCCAGCTGATGTGGCAGACTGGCATTGGGTGGGGAGCGTGGGAAAATGAAATAGGATACTACAAAGGGAAACAGGAAGTGATAAAGTGACTCAGAGGAGGAAGGGTGGGGCTTGGCACATGGCCTCTAATGGGCAGTGCTGTCTTGGCTCGAGGCCATACTGCTCAGTGCCATGGCACATAGCTTCCAGCAGGTAGCACCGTAGCACCTCTAGAGGAATTATGATGAGGGGAAAAAAACCCATCATCCCATCTTTTGGTTATAGGGGGCGACAAGTCCTCTTGGACTGCTTCCTGCTGAATAGGGGGGTCGCTAGGATAAGGGGTGAGGGGATGACGTGTGCTGCTCACATGGAGGCCAGTGTTAGGGATGTCCGCTAAGACGGTGAGTTCCTTGGCCATGATTGCACAAAGTCTGGATTGAATAACACTAGACAAAAGTTTAAAAATGCAAGGCCTCACAAGAGGTCATTATCATGATGATAGGACCCAGAAGAGGTAGCAAGAATGGTGCCCATGACCCAAGTGTATCATTCCACCAGGACTATGGCGTAAGGGGAGGGAGGCTGTTTCTCAGTTCCGGGCGTTTACATTCAAGCCAGGTGCGAAGATTTTTTACCTTGTCCATAACAATCTCAGATTGATTTACGAAGTAGCAACATTCTTCTCCCAACATAGCACAGGTGCCTCCTCTCTTAGCTGTCAAGACATCAAGGGCACGTCAATTCTGGAGGGTGACTGCTGCAAGACTATTAACCTGATTTTGAAGTGAATGTGTGGCAGGTGTGATGTCATCTATCCTCCGGTAAAGTTCTGGGAGAGCTGGAGGTACAGCTGCTGAGCATGTGTGCTCATACCCATTCCTCCTGCTCCCATGGCTATTCCTAATACTCAGTCATTCTGGCACAACCATGCCCCACATCAAGCAGGAGTGCCTTCAGCTATTATGCCTGCCCAGGTCTCTAAGCTAAGGGGGTAAATACTCAAAAATAGAGCAGGATCTTTGAACTCCCAAATTTGCATCCTTCCCTCAATCCCATTCATGTGAACTCCTAGAAATAGAAAGTACTTAAAATCTCCTTAAGATTTATCTACCTCTGCTCTCCAATCAATTCCTATACCTTCCAGCCATGCTCCAGGATAATCCAAAATTTCCCTAGAAATAACATAGTTTCCTTGCTCATAATGGGTACCACTACTCTCCAGAGACCATGTGTGATACTATCCTTACTATATCCAAGTTTATACTCCACTAAATGTTTTTCTCAAGATTGGTTCTGTAAATAATTATCTCCCTTCAAAATCTGTGCAGTTTATCTGGACACCCTCAGTGATGGACTATTCAGTTATTGGTTGGTCAATGACTACGTGAAGCTAATGCACTAGCTTTACCTGTATATCTGTTATATATGTTGTGTTCATTATTTCACTCTCTATATGGATATATATCTTTATATATTATACATAGATATATATCATGTACATTATATCTATATATTATATTATATTATATTATATCCACCTGTATGCAGTCTAGAAAAGGCAAAACTATGAAGACAATAAAAAGAGTCAGTGGCCACTATGAACTGGAGTGGAGTTGGTAAATAGGCAGACCATAAATGATTTCTTACAGTAGTGGAAATAAGACTCTGTATGATACTGCAATGATGGATGCATGTCATTACATATTTTTCGAAACTCACAGGATACACAACACCAGTACTGAACTGTCAGGTAAACTATGAACTTTGGGTAATTACGATGTCAATACAGAATCATCCCTTGGCAGAGGTACATATATGTCACTGTTTCTCAGGTAGGAAAGTTAAAGGTGGGAAAGGTTATGCATATGTATGGCCAGGGGAGAAATATGAAAAAAACCTGTGCACCTTCATCATAATTTCGCTATGAACCTAAAATTAGTGTTAAAAAGTACTCTTAAAAAAAAGGAGAGAAAGAGCATTATGCATTTCTCAAAGATGCTATATTGGTGTATCAGACTTTTTCAGATGGCTTAGGAACCAAAAGTACACTCTGGAAAGGCAGAGAAAGACTTTTACTTGGCTGGCCTGGCTCAGAGGAGCTCATGCTTTGTATATTTGGATGCCTAAAGACAGTGTCACAGAAGTCTTTATTAAATTTGTGGCAGGAAAACATAACCTCAAACAAAGGCAGTTATTCCAAAAAGAAAGTTCTATAACTCTAGGCCTCTGGCCTGCCTCCTTCAGGTAGGGAATCTAACGGAAGACAAGGAGGGTGGGGACAGGGGCCACAAATTGGGGAGCGGTACAGGACGGGGGAGGAGGACAAGTAGCAGCACTTAAAAGTTTAGAGAACTGTGAGACCTTCTATTAGCACATCAAAGTGTGGCCCTGGGTGGAGCAGGGAACAGGAATGTGCTCACTGTGGGCAGAAACTATTGCACACCAATATCTCCTTCATTATCACACATGACAAGTAAAGAATGTTCTATGCGTATATAAAAGGATTCATTCCTCCAGTGATTATAATGCAAGAATTCCAGAGTACTACCACTGTGCTGTTAAAAATATACCAGATAGAAACACTATGCCAATACGAAACGTCAAGAGGACCGAAAGTCACAAGAGCTACAAAAGTTATATAACCAGACAGGCAGGTTTTGGTTTTTAGGTTTTGAATTCATTGTATTTTCCAGTGCACATTCCTAAAAGGATGGTACAGGTATTGAAATCAGGCTGTTCCACTGAGAAGCCACCACACAGCACACTTGTTTCTCAGGCTACATATGAAAGGGTTTCCATGAGGGCATGAGATATATACCAATGTGGTCCCCCATACCCTCTCGAGGAGGTCAGACAGCAAAATTAAGATACACTCCAAGACCCTTTCCAAAAAATAAGCAAACAACTGACATGTGATAATCACATGTGTCGAAGGCTTTATCCATTCCACACATTGATGGAACTCTCAGCAGAAGACTCACAAATTGTGCCTAAGAGTTGGCCACCAGCAAAGATGACTGATGACATGCATCAGTTTTTTATTGATGAAGTTGTCAAAACACTGAGGAGCTAAGAAGGATCACAGAAGAAATAGGAAATTTCTACCAGCATGCAGAAGATTTGGTTTTGAAACTGTCCAATTACAGCTGGGTTTCTAAAAGACTGTGAAGAAAACCACTGGAACTAGGTGGTCACAGAGACAAGGATCCATGTCACTGGGTAGATATATAAAATGACTTGCTGAGAGGGCACAGTGTGCAATATCCTCTGGGACACTGGTGAGGGTGGAACTGAAGTCAGTAAAGAACAGTTGGGAACAGATTGGAAAGAAAAAGGTAGCACATGGGACATGGAAGGGAGAGTCACAGCAGACAGCAAAAACGATGAGCAGCTTCCTGAGCATGCTGACTAGGTGCATGGCACAGTAACAGCACAAAGTTGCCAATCACCTGAGAGGCTCACGACATGGAATTCAAGGGCACATGCTAGATCCTTTGGTCGCATGTGGCTGACATCTTTCTTGCTCATTGATTCAGTGAGGCTCTGTTTTTCTTTATGTTAAGTCCAAGTGTCTAACAGTGTCTCTGAAAAAATTTTTTGACATGCCTTGCAAGGCGTATATCTACTGTCAACTCATTTCTTCCATTTTTGCATGTCTGATGCAGTATTTCTCCTTCCAATTTGAACGGTTATTTCATTAGGCATAGAATCCTAGCTTGGTGATGGTTTTTCTTTAACCCTTTAAAAATTTCCCATCATTCTCTTTTTCATCACACATTTTCTTAGGAGAAGTCAGATGTAATTCTTAACTGTTCTTTTATAGACGAGGTTGCCCTCTCCCATTCTTTCAAGATTTTTTCCTTTATCTTTGATTTTCTGAAGTTGAAATAAAATATACCCAGGTGTGTTTTTTTGTTATTTATTCTGCTCAATGTTTTCTTGAATGTCCTTGATCTGTGGTTTGGTGTCTGGCATTAATCTAGAGAAATTTTCAGAATTATTGCTTAAAATATTGCTTCTGATTTTTTTCTCTTTCTTTGTTATTCCTGTTATATATATTTTATACTCTTGAGTTGTCCCACTGTTCTAGGATATCCTTCACTGTTTTCAGGTTTTTTTTTTCTGGAATCTCTTCTCATTTATTTTCAGTTTTACCAGTTACTTTTGTCATATCTTCCAGCAAACACTCCTTTTACAACCATTCCAAGGCATTCATTTTTGTTAGGATGTTTTTGACCTTCACCATTTCTTTTTGAATCTTTCTTAGCATTTCCATCTTTTGCTTACATTGCCCATTTGTTCTTGCATGTTGTCTGCTTGCTTCATTACAGCCTTTACCATATCAATCACAGTTACTTTAAATCCTCGTAATATAGACAATGTAGGAAAATTATAGGGCTGCACCCTTGCGAGAGAGTCAAGAAAAAAGGTGAAAACATATCACAACTGTGGCCAGAGACACATCAGTTGGAAGCCAGGCCTCAGGACACCAAAAGGACCAGGCCTGCATAGTCCCCAAGAGGTGAGGTAAGTGATAACACTTGTTCTAATAGAATCTAGATAGGCACATGTCGCCTCAGTGGTCAATCAAGACCCTTGATCCATCACCTACCTGAGAAGTTCTTTATTCTTTCTGTGCTGGCTCACCACATGGTTTGCTTCCCCAATGGATCACTATTACCTAAGCATTTATACTTAATAATCTTATTGGTTGATTATAATTGTAGCCCACATTGTTCCCACATAGTTGTACTCTATGAAACCTCCCCTAAGAAATGGGGTTCTGGGCAACCCACTCTCTGGACATCCCATCCCATTCTTCTCAGACAGGAGATTCCTATCCCTCAATAAATACTTCATACTCTTAACCTCCATCATTCCTTGAATTCATTCTTTGATTTTAGAGGACATGAACTTCACCTCTCAAACATCTAACAGATTGGGAATTGTATGTCTCTTATGTTATATTTGGATGTTCTGATATTAATCCTATGTCACTCAGTCTGATGATTCCAACACTCTTATCATACCTGGTACTGCTCTTGATGCTTGATTATTCTTTTCAAACTGCTTTTTCCCTTTGATAGAGCGAAAAGAAACTCCCACCATGTTAGATGTCTGGTACGAGTTCATTTTCACTAAACTCAAAGAATGAATCCTAGGAACAATGGAAGTTAAAAGCAAAATTTATTTACTGGAGAAACAAAGCTTCTGTCTGAGGGAGAACCTACCTTTTCATGGAATTTTTAAAGAGTAAAACATGACATGAGGTGAGTTTAAGGTAGGGGAAAGTGGGAAATCACAAGGTGGGCATGAGATGGGACCAAACTATGGCCAACCAATAAGACTGTGAGCATAACTGCTCAGGTAATATTGAGCAATGGAATCAAACAGGGAAACAAGTCACAGAGCAAGCAGGCTTTTAACAGCACAGGGGCTTTTCCTGGATGGGGTGATGAGCGGCTCTTCCTGGCTTTTCCAAGGTGACTGATACCTATTTAGAATATCAATCAGTACCATATCCTTAGGGGAAGAATGTGATGCCTTTGTTTCATCTTTTGTCTTAAGATCTGGCCCTCATTGGATGGGTCTGTGCCTCCCCACACTTGCAGTGTATCCCGTCTTCTATACTGGCTCCTTGGAGAGCCCAGCCGTGTCTGACTGCCTACAACATTTCTATCTGACTCCGCTGTCTGCTGTCTATAACTCCTTCTCTAAACTTTCAACTGTGTGTTCAAATATGAACACGATGTGAAAAGAGCCCCGGTGTTTTGCAGCGATGTGGGGGGGAGGTTCAACAGTTCTCCGATCAGATCTGTCTCTTGGGGACCACATGTCTCTTCAACGTGAACTGTACAAGAGCTTCTCAGATTTGTTTCCTCTATAGACAGGATAAGACAGCTAGAGGGGTCTGGGGATTTAGCTCAGTGGTGCAACATGTGCCTGGCAAGCATGAGGTCCTGAGTTCAATTTCTGATTAACCCTGATGATCCTGGTTCCTGGTTAGAGGAACTAGAATTAAGTACTTTATTTTTCTCAAGTTGATTAGGCTCTGATCAAACCCTAGAAGGTTAGGTTTGGTTAAAATAATTTCCCTAAAGGCAGACTTTGTTAGGAAAATCATTGTGTTCTGATCTTCTTGAGAGTGTCCCTTTCCCTTCCCCTGACTGAAGGATTTCTCTGATATTTCTTGGAAGAATTCGGTCACATTCCTGGAGATAAAACTCACAAAAGGGGGTGATTCTGTCTTGGCCACACTGAGCCTCCAGTAATTCCCAGTGACAATTCAGATCTTCCCACCCTAGCTCTGGTTTTGAAGGTGGTTTCTCATCACAGGCTCTGCTTCAGTAAGTTGGAACTCTACTTGTTTCTTCAAGCTTGCGGGTGTTGGTTTGCCCTGTGACTTCACCTCTCTCATGGATCTAAGAGTTGTTGAGTTTTCAGTTTTTTCAACGTTTTTCTTATTAGGATGAAGTAGTGACTTCAAAACTCCTTATATGCTAGGCTGAACCCCCAAAAGACTTTTCCAGCACATAAACTCCCACAAGGTTTTCACTATGGTGTCATTATTTTGTCACAGAATGACATCTCTTATAAAGTCTGTCTCAAGAGGACATTAATGCCAGTCATCTCAAAATGCACTTATATTAGAAAAGTATATTTTCTCGGTAAAAATGTTCATGAGAGTTGACCATCTTCTTTATAAAGTTCAGGTCTATTTAGCAAGAGCTTTCCACTTTGAAATAATGTAATCATTTATAAAATACCTAAAATAAACTTCATACAGTATGTTTTATTACTTAACAAAAACACTGACATATTAACAGAATTATTCTAAGGATGCTATGCAACTCAGGCCCACCCCTAAAAAAATCTTGTTCCATCCAACATGACTTTCAATACCTCTACACACAGAAATAATGTATTTCTCAGCTTCATGGACTTTTTTTATAATTTAAAAGCAAAAATGCCTATTCCTTTCCCTCAAAGAATTACTATTGGGAAATAGCAATTCTTTGCATCAATTTATATTTTCACAGTAAAATTTCAACGATGTAGAAACTGTTCTTCATTCTAACCAGTTTCACTCTGTGATGTTTAAAAATGCTTGAAGCTAAAATAAAATGCATGTGAGGTTAATATTCAGCAATTACCTTCTCCTATGCACAGGAATTTTGTGAAATATGGAATTAAATCTTAGGCATGTGTTAAAACTTAGGCATTAATTATGTCCACCTTTGCTAAAAATTTCCAACTAATTAAAACAAACAGCTTTTAAAGATGTCAGTATAGCCCTGACCCAATATATTACCATGAAGTGTACAGGGTAGGTGTCACAGCAGCAGATGTTTGGTCTATTTTATCCTGAGTCTAGCTCAGTAGTGGGCAATGCTATCATTAATCCACCGAGAGCCCTCCCCTCAGATGATAATTAGGGAAGATTTTTTTTTAAGTACCCATAATTACAGTGACACTCTCAGTAGCCCTAATTATGGAAATGCGATCCACATTAAATTCACCTACCTAACAACATACAGTGAAAGTCTATTTCAGACTAACGATCTTGTTTGTTAAAGCAGTGATATCTGAGATTCAGGTATTCAATATGTGAATAACAGACCTATCATATTTAGACTTTCAATTCAGATTAAAAGCTAGTATTAATTTGCATAGAGTTAGTGCTTTATGCTCAGCATAAAAACTACATCTGTAGGCAAAAAGCTAGATTTTCAAACAATATTCAAGTCCAAAGCTTATCTCTTATTTTTGCTTAGTAACTGATACTTAGTAACCTATCCTGTTCCAGACTCTACCCTTCCTAAGCAAGGAAAACATCTTCCTCCATGTCTTCCTTCTCCTCCCCCAACCTCCACAAGGCATGCATTTGATGTGAGTTGCTAATAGTCCTACCCACTTTCAACCCTAGAAAAGGGACAGAATTCGTAATCTCCAATACACATGCCAAGATCCCAGAAGGAAAATATATACAAATGTGCATGCTCTTGTACGTGCGCGCACGCGCACACACACACACACACACACACACACACACACGATCACAATGGAGAGTAGCAAGCTAATTTTGTCTATACAGATGTAGCTCCTCTCTACGTGAAAAGGCCTTGGAGCCTCATTTGTCTTTCGGAGATCCTAAGAAGGCCACAGGATCCTAGTCTTCTGATTATTCAATAAATGTTTGAAGATACTGAAGAATATTGGAACCAGTCTCCCACTTACACAGAGAAATGAAGAGAGCAGTCTCAGGACTATGTGAACCCTTCCTTCTCTCTTTTCATCCTTCTTGGTTTCGTTGGCTCAGAATTATTCATTAAATATTTAGTGAGGCTAAGAATTCTATGTTTACCTGCCTGGCATTCACAAAGCAAATCTCTCAAATTAACTTTGCAAGCCACTAAAAAGATGTCTTTTCTTTTGCTCACATCCCTGTTACTCTGAAATTTGAAAGGGCTCCCCAGTTCTGTAAGCTAAAAGGAGAAAGAAAAGGACAGAGTGATTTATTTTCCCCTACTTTCACTCAAAATTTCAGCTAAAAATGGCAAATGAGGACAAAATCATGCGACAAGTCATTGTGAGTAAGGTGACTTTATTTTGATGAAAGTTGCAAATAGACAGAACACATTAACTCCGTTCTGAACTCTAAGACACCTCTTCCTCACACAACTGTAATCCCAGAGGCACAGACCTGAATGGTGGTAGATACCGGTGGTTTCAGCCCTCATTAAATCTTTGGCCACAAGCCATTGAACTGAATTCAATAAGTGAAAGTCTTGGAATTTGCATTAGTTCTTTAAACAAAGGCTGTTTCCTGGATAATGGAGTTTTGAGAACAGTCTGCTCTCATACCTATAGATGGCTCACAGGGAGTGGACGGAAGAAATTAATTGAGCTCTCTTTTATTTTTTTCTATCCTTTGCCATCCCCAATGCACGAAGCACTTCTATAGACCTCAAATGCCACCGTCCTTCAACTAGTGAAATTTAATTCAATTACAATTTACAAAACAGCACAGAAAATTTTATTAGAGAAGAGACCATTCTAATGAAAAGAATGATAAAAACTACAAATCACTCATTAATTCCTGCCCTCTGATAGCTTGTAATCTCAGTGACGTCAATTTAGGGAAGATTCCATCAACTGGCCTTTGATAGGATTTAAATGGTAATCTTGCTAATTTGATTCATTTCCTAGTACAAAGAAGAGTGTTGTAGATAAGACCTCTTACAGAGATGACCCTAATAGAGGAAGAAAAGTCAATTTGTGCTTTTTCCAGATAGAAACTTCTCTGTCAGAGTTACTAATTGTTTATTACAAGCAATAAGGAGAAGGCATGGTGTATAGACAGGACAGATCAGCCAAATCAGAATGATAAAGAAACCAGCACTCTTGATTTTTTTTTTTCTACCAGCACTCTTTTAAAGTCTAGTTTATACAAACAGAATGATGTTGTATGGATAAATCACACTTGAAGCACAGATGTTAACACAGAAATCCTGATTTTTGCAATAATAGTGACTTTTCAAAAACTGTGGCATTTTTACACAATGGAATATTATTCAGCTGTAAAGAAAGACAATCTAGGGGCTTCTATAGGCAAATGGTCACAATTAGAGACCATACGCGTAAGTGAAGTAAACCAGATGTGCATGTGCAAACAGCATATAGTATCATTAGTGTAGGAACATGGAGGTGAGAATATAGATCGGGAGGTATGAAGGGAGACTGCTCAAGGGTAGAGAGCAATCGGGATGAAGGGAAGGAGAGGAGGAAGAGGAGGATAGCTGAGCAGGTATGTATGTATGTGCAGGATGGCTGACATGGTTGCACTGTTGTCTCATGTCATATTGATGTGGGAAACAATCGGTGATTAATTGTTTGATCAATCTTGTATGTCTATTTGTATTGTCCTGAGTATACACTTTGAAGCTACCAACATGTGATACAACAACCATTGTTGATCCCCTGCCACCTTATCTGTAGTTCGGTTTTTGTACTGTTCTTGTGCTACTGTGTGTATGTTTGTTAGTGTTTTTTTTCTGTTACTTTTAAAATAAAAAATATATATATCTTTTTTAAAAAGTAACAAAAGGTGACTCCCACTTATTACAGATGAAATACGTGACATGTGTGTTGTCTTTTAAGACAAAGGATGTTAATGTATGATAGTACTCAGGTTTAACTGCAGACTTAGCACTATGTAATAAATTGGGTTTGGGGTTGCAAGTTTGGATACTCGCCTCTAAAAGGCTCACCATCACTGGCCTATACCATGTGCTTATTACTAGGTCTGGCTTGTACTTCTTCAGTGAGGCAAAAAGAGTGCCAGACTTCAAGGGTGAATAAAGTGGGTTCTAATTGCAATTCAACCACTTACTTGCCTCAGGGTCTTGAAGAAGCATCTTAGTTTTATGAGCCTCAGCTCTTTTTTACAAAATGTCCCAGGCAGATTATTTGAAATAGTAAATATAAAGACACTTTACAAAACTATGTATCCCTCTCTAAGTATAGAGATAATCACGGTGATGACTGTATAGTTTATCTTCATTTTGTCAACAGAGCAGGTCTTTAACACTAGGGTCATGATAAATCTTTTCTGCAATCTTCCATATAACAAAATGAGTGACTAGCTATTGAAAAGTAAAATACTAACACTAAGCAACTGAAAAACTGAAAAAACTCTTTTGATCCAAAGGTTGTCAAGCTAGAAAGGACCTGCGACATAATCTGGTCCAATCTAATCATACTACAGACCAGGGAATGGCCCTCAGCAGCCCAGGAGTTTGCCTGAGTAACTCTTGAAAATGGTACAGAAGTAGAAGGAGGTCCTTTGCCTTCCAGTGCTCCAGTCATGGTACCACTCAGGGCAGGCAGCACACAGTTCAGGGGAGCAAAGACACTATAAATAAACGGATGTTTGTAGTAAAAGAGGAGAGTCCCAGTCTCCATGAGCACCTGAATTACTATTGCCACACAACCATTTTCACAGAGCAGCTCTTTTCCCAGCAGCCATCATCCTGGTGATCCATCCTTTGTTCGAAGAGGCAAGATAATCTATGCACTATATTCAGTGAGTGGCGTGAGTACTAACTAAACTTTTAGACAAACAGGATTGGGTTTACCAAAGAAAGTGTGAAGTGATACTTGAGGTCTGAGACTTGATTTTGTTTTCTGACACAAAATATCTAATACTCAGGGCTTAGAGGAAGAGAGGTTTACTGTAGCTCATGCTAGAATCCAAGGTCAGCCATCTCCCAAAAAAAGAAACAACATGGCAGAGGAGAGCTGCTCATGGCACAGCTGATGGGATGCAGACACCATAAACCCTCCTAGGCCACGCCCGCAGGGACCTGTCTCCTCTCACCAAACCCTGCTTCCCAACAGGGAGCCAGATACAGGGCCGTAATCACCTTCCAAGTACATGAGTCATTAGGGCCTTGTTGGATCTAAACCATAGCAACCTTTCCCCTCCACACTCTGACTAGCAAGCTTCTTTCAAGGGATTCCACTTGGCCTGCAAATACCAGAGACAAAGGAGTGAAGCTGTGGTCCTTATTGTTTACCAGGAATTGAGGCATATTTCAAAGTGTCCAACTCAAATCAAGAACAGAGTCTTCATGTCCTCCTTTCTGCATTGTCCTCAACATTTGTCACCAACGTGATTATAAAAGTCAGGCCTCTGGGAAGCAGCACTCTCTCTGATTCAATGATGTACTTCTGGGAGAACTACAAGTTTAAAAATGTTGAGAGGCGGGCTCAGCAAGAGGTCTTCTTCTGATGAGGCAGAGCAGCAAAAGTCAGGAATGAACAGCTAAACTCTAGGTTAGAGGTAAAAGGCCTTTCCCTTCTCTCATCGTTTCAAAGAAGTCTTTGTCTGTGTCAGTACCTCATCTCTCTCTGACCCCCAGCAGCTTGATAAAAGCCAAGAGGCAGCAGGGAAGAATGCCACATATGTCCTGCTATTAATATCTAATTAATTGACACAAGGCTACCCAAGGAGCACATCTCTAGTCAGTTCTAGAAGGCAGCACAGTAATGACAGCAAAATGGGGTTGCTCCTGGACCATGGCCTTATTAGTATAGAGAATCTCCTGGGGTTGGGGTGTCCTACAAATATTTTTGAAATAAGCCTGTGGCCTTATTTGTGCAAGACTAACTAACTGATGCAAACACATTCACAGGCTCTTTCCTGAAGAATTACACACCAATGTTGAGAACACACACACACACACACACACACACACACACACCAGTTCCAATAGGACAGAAGTACCCAGCACTATTTTCTCTATGTTACATTATTCATTCTCTTACCACAAGGAAGGATTTAACCCTAAAAATGCTATTCTATTATTGATATTTCTATATTCAAACATTCTTGCTAATATTCCACCTTAGCTTAGTAGAAGGGTGCAGAGTTGACAGATGCAAATTTAAAGAAAACTAATGAATACTGATTTGCTATGGATTCATATGCATGATTGACTGAGTTTTTCTTACCCTCAGTAAACTGTTGTATTCACAGGACAAATTAGCAGATTGCTCATGGAGGTCGGAGGAGAAAAGGGAAGGGAGAGTGCATTGAGAAGGAGAGGAATGACTCAGTCCACCCACATTCCTCTGATGAACTGGAAATAGTATCTTTTGAAACCAAGGGTCAGACTCCTATCGATGCTACAAAAATTTTTTCCTAGCATTTTTGCAGCTCAAATCTTTATGGTGGCACATTTTGGTATCTTAAACTCAGTAGCCACAGTTTCTCTTTATTTATCATTTGCATGGCTTCTGTTGAAAGTCAGTCTCATTTTGATTAATTTTACTGCTTACCTTACAGAAGCAGTGGACTTTTTAAGACTACCAAGCAGCAATTCTCATGCTGGCTTCTTAAAATTTGAATTAAATTTTATCTGCAGAAACTCTGAAAGGAAACACTTTCTATTTTCTTGCTTACAAACCTAGGAACCTCCTTTGTACATTGGTTGTCACACATATAGAAACATGTCAATGAGATCTGCCTTTTCTATTAAATAGAGCAGAGTTAAGATGGGAAAGTTATATGACTAATGCCATACATACATTTATTCATTATATAATAATCCTGTTTCTAGGACGTGGAGGATAAGCATTTGGGTAATATGGTGCTTCTCTCCAAAGCTGCGTCTGAGGGTGTGGAAAGGACACAAAGAGTTTTATATGAAGAGAGAGACAAGCTCAGCTTGCAGATAAAAACAGAACAATCACCAGTACTGCCCATCAGTGCCTCAGGAGTGATGGAAGGGTTTTCATCTGAAATGCATATTAAAATAAATTTTTCTGAGGTTAATATTTTCACCTGGTATTTCTTTCTTCCCAAATATATATCCACTTCCACTTCCTCACCCTGGACCCTATGAATGTGACCTTGCATGGAAAAGGGGTGTCTTTGCAAATATAAGTTACATATTTTGAGACAGAAAGATTTTTTTTTTGTTTTTTTTTTTTGCAGTACTGGGGATCGAACTCAGGACCCTGCGCTTGCTAGGCAAGCGCTTATTCCACTGAGCTATATCCCCAGCCCCTTGAGACACAAAGATTAACCTGGACTATACAGTTGGGTCTTAAATGCAATTATATGTATCCTTATAAGAGGGAGGCAGAGAGAGACCACACACACACACACACACACACACACACACACACACACACAGCAAAAAAGATTATAGAGGCCAAACATGAGTGATGCTACTACGACTCAAGACTACTGGAAGCACCAGAAGGTAGAAGAGGCGGCGAGGGGATTCCCCTTCGGAGACTCCAAAGGAAATGTGGCCCTTCTGACACCCTGACTTTGGACTTCTGGCCTGCAACCTATGAAAGAATAAAATTCTGTTATTTTAAGGCACCATATTCATTAGTGATTTTTGATAGCAATCACAGGAAAATATTTCTGATGATTATAGTTATACCTGACCATAAATTTTAGAAACCCAATATCCTAGCTAATGCTTTTTGAACACCAAAATTTGTGAGGAAAGAATAAATAAAATTCTTTGAACTACTAAACTGTATCTTGGAGCCGTTTTAAGTTCACAGCATATCCCAGTGGAAGGCACAGAGTGTTCCCACAGAGCTCCAATCCCCACCCAGGCACAGCTTCCTCGCAGCCTCTGCCCCTTACGGACACACTCATTATACTCAGTGATGCTACACTGTCACATTACTGTTGTCAATGTCCACGGTTTAGGATTCACTCTTGATGTTGTGTACTCTGTGAGTTTGCAAAATATATAATATCAAGCAGAATTCTTTCCTATCTATACAAAGCGGATATATCGCATATCGCTACTAAAAAAGATGTTTGATGGTTTCTTTAGCAAGGATAATAAGAAGCATGGCAGTTGCTATTAAATGAGCATGAAGAAATGGAGCCAACATCTTTTACAATTCTTTCTAAAGTGAGAATTATATTTTTCTTAATTATCTTCTAGATATCATAGGTAAGTGTCATCATGAACTTTAAAGTATATATCATTTTAGTAAAAGGATGAAAGGATGAGAAAGAATTCCTCAAATATAGGAAATTGGGCTTCCTGTTGTCTTCACTCACATTTTTTAAAAACCTTCAACAGAAAACAAAGATTCTGAAATATTATAAAGATAAAATTTAATGGAAATCTGTTTAGGGCTCACATCTTAATCTTCCAAATATATGAAAACAATAGCGAGCCTTCAAAGCATCATTTACAGCTCCCTGGTTCTCAGTGAACATTGGCCTCATGCGGGAGCATTCACGGTCATGCTGTGGCCCCGCCTTAGATGGGCTTGTATTTTGTCATGGTCCTTCCAGTGATGCTAATGTTCAGTGAGGGCAGAAAAACACTAATTTATCTTCCGTGATTATTTTACTTTTAGAATTTCCCAAAGATTTTTCTCTTTCAGCTCTGCCATCATATACTCATAATTTTCTAGGCAATTCTCACGTTCTATGCTGTCTCTTAAGCTTCTGGTGGACCAGCTTTTCAATTTTTCGTTTTAGTCCTTTACTTTGGATCGTGTTGTCTCTCTTCATTCCAAACTTCCCCTCTCTGACTTAGCTGCACTGCTACATTTATGCTTACTTACAAATTATTCCCAGAAAAAGATTACTCCAAGGCTCACAGTAAAAAAGCAACAATCTCTGAAGAGTAATTGAGTCCATAAATTTCTAGATGGCATTGATGGTAGGGTTGTATTACTAAATAGTGGGCCATTGATAAATCAGGTTGACTTATATGGAATTCCAATTTTAGAATGCTAGGCATGTTGACTCCAGTCATAAACTCTGATCTTATCAGGCCTGAACCTGATGTAGCAATATGCTGTTAAAGTTCAAACAAAAAATTCTGATAAAACAGAGACATTTCCTGTCAGCTACACCATTCTCTGATGTGCTTGGGAATTCTTGCGGTTGGAACAAAAATTATCTACTTAAATATGATTTTATGTTTTCATAAGCCTAGAAGACACTGTGATATCAGTTAATTTTTTAAAAATGTGCATGCTGATTTCAGGTCATCACTCTACCTACAGTTGTTACTAGCATAATCATGAGGAGAGCCCATAGAAGTACATTATAAAAATAACTGATTTCATGTTTTCCTAGGACAGGTAAAATACAGTCACACCTAAAATACAACAACTTTCTTCAGTCTTTTATGGAAAAGTAGCTATTCCAATTCAGTCTGCAATCTTGAAACATTAGAGTCCAGTTTAAAGTAAAACCCTGTGGAAAAAATGAATGACTGGCATAAAGGACAAAACTTCCTCTTTCTTGTTTTAATTATTTCATATTAGCTATATAGAATAATGTCTTTCATCGTGACCCTTTCACAAGTATATTTAACATGTTTTGATCAAATCCACCCCATTTATTAACTTTGCTTGTTCTCACTACCCATCCCCTCCTCTTCCCTAACCGCCTGCATTCCACTTCCGTGCTGTCTTTTGTCTCTCTCTCTGTCTCTCTCTCTGTGTCTCTCTGTCTCTCTCTCTCTGTCTCTCTCTCTCTGTCTCTGTCTGTCTGTCTGTGTCTCTCTCTCTCTCTCTCTCTCTCTCCCTTTTTTCCTACAGTCCACCTATGGAAGAAAACATGTGACACTTTTTCTGAGTCTGGCTTATTTTAAAATAATGTTCTCCAGTTCTATCTCCTTTAGAACAAGTGACATAATTTTGTTCTTGTTAATGAATGAATACTCCATTGTGTATGTAAACTACATTTTCTTCATTCATTCTTTGATTGGTTGATGGGCACCTCAGCTCATTATAAAACTTGGATATTGTGAATTGTGCCACTGCAAACATGGGTATTCAAGTGTGTCTATGGTATACTAACATTCATTTCTTTTGAGTTATACAATTGGTGATACAACTGGATCCTATGATGCCTCTATCTTTAGATTTTTGACAAACTTCCATACTAACTTCCACAGTGGCTCTGCTAATTTACAAGGCACCAACTGAGGTCAGATGGATTCGGAAGGCAGTTTTGGTTTATATTTTCTTAATGGGTAAAGATGATGAACATTTTTAAAAGAAATAAATATTTGTCCTTCTTTTGAGAATGAGCTATTCAGTCTATTTGCTGATTTGTCAACAGAATTACTTGTTCTTTTGACATTTGTAAATTATTTTATTCCAGATATTACTTCTTTCCATTGGAAGAGTAGCTGGCAAAAGTTTTCTCTCATTCTCTCAGCTGTCTCTTCACTCTATTGCTTCCTTTGCTTTTATCTATCCTTGCTATAATTCCTGAGTTACTGGAGTCCCATGAAAGAGGTCGTTGCCTGCGCCTACATCTTGAAATTGTTTTCCTTTGCTTGCTTCTAACACTTTCACAGTTTCAGGCGTTACCCTTAGCTCTTTATCCATTTGGAATTGAGTTTTGCAAGACATAGAGTTCTAGTTTTAATCTTTTACATACAAATATCCAGTTTCCCCAGCAATATTTGTTAAAGATGTTGTTTTATCTGCAGGGTACATTTTTGACATCTTTGTCAGGAGTCAGAGAACTGTAGCTGTGGGGATTTATTTCTGAGCCATCTATTCTATTGTACTGTTCTACATGTCTGTTTTTATGCAAGTACCAGGCCCTTTTTGTTACTATAGCTCTGTAGTATATTTTGAAATTTGAGTATTATGATACTTCCAGCAACTCTCTTTTTGCTTTGGGTTGCTTTAAATTTTCAGGGTCTTTCATGCTTCTGCATGAATTTTAAGATTGTTTTGCTAGTTCTGAGAAAAACATCTTGGATATTTTGATAGCTATTTCAATGAATTGGTAGATTGCTTGTAGTAATATGACTATTTTAATGCCATTAGTTCTGCCATTTTGTGAACAAAGGGGGTCCTTCTATTTTCTAATATGTTCTTCAGATTTCCTCTTCAGTGTTCTGTAAATTTTATAGTAGATGTCTATGACCTCCTTGATTACTTTTATTGCTATGTATTCTATTTTTGTTGTGTTGTGAATGGAGTATTTTACTGACTTCTTTCTCAGTAAGATATAGATATAGATATAGTTATAGATATAGATATAGATAGATATAGATTTGATTTTGGTATGTTGAATTTATACCCTGCTATTTTGGTGAGTTTTTGAAATCAGATTTAAGATTCTTCTGGTGGAATTTTAGGATCTTCTAAGCATAGGATCATATAATCTGCAAATAAGGTTAATATGATTTTTTCCTTTCTTTATATCCCTTTATTTCTTTTGATTTATTGCTCTGACTAAAATGTGAGGTACTATATTGAATGGGAGTGGTCAAGGTCAAAATCTTTCACTTGTTCTTGATTTAGGGAGACATTTTGCATAATGTTGACTATCAGTTTGTCATATACAGCCTTTGTTAGATAAGATCCTTTTATACCTATTTTCCTTTGGGCTTTTATCATGAAAAGATGCTGAATGCTGTCAAAAGCTTTTTCTGTATCAATTGAGCAAATCATGCAATTTTTACCCTTAATTCTATTTCTGTTTTATATTACTGTATTTCTGTGTTTATTTGTACATTTATTTTAAGCCACTCCTGGAATAAATTGTCTTGATCATGATGCATGATCTTTTTAAATGTTGTTGAATTCAGTTTGCAAGTGTTCCTTTGAGGATTTTTACATCGATGTTCATCAAGGATACTGTTCCATCGTTTTCTTTTTTGATATGTCCTTATATGATTTTGGCAGGCTGATACAGACCTCGTGAATTTGGAAGTATTCCTTTCCTTTCCCTTTCATAGTTTGAGAAGCACTGCTATTATTTCTTTTTTAAAGTCTGATAAAATTAACCAAAGAATCTGTCCAGTCTTCTACTTCTTTTAGTAGAATACATATCATTGCTTATCTTGATCTATTCTTTTATATCACCTGAGTTCAATTTTGGTAGGTCATATTTGTGCAGGAATTTTTCTATTTCTTCTACATTTTCTCAATTTATTAGAACATAAGTTACTACATAGTTTCTAATGATCTTCTAGATTCCAGGGGTATGTTTTGTAATATTCCATTTTTAATATCTTATTAATTTGGTTCTTTACTCTTTTGATTAGCTTGTATAATAATTTGTCAATTTCATTTATCTTTCTCAAAGCATAAACTCTGTTTTCCTGATTCTTTGTACTGTTTTCTTAGCTTCTATTTCATTAATTTTAGCTCTGACCCACATCTAACCAGGCCCACCTCCTAAGAGCAAGTTGGCGCTATGGCCTCATAATGCAATTGCACCTAAAAATCCCAGCTAGGGGTGTATGTGGCATTTGGGGGACATCTACATATAAACCATAACATTCTGCCTTTATCCCCAAGAGGCTCATGGGCATCTCTATTTGCAAAATATATTTAGTCCATCTCTAAAAGTCACCAAAGTCCTAACAGTTCCAGCACTGCTGCAAAGTCTAAGTCCAAAATCTCTGAAACTCCAGACAAACTCTTAGCTGTGAGTTCCTACCAAAATCAAAAAGAAAGCTAAACACTGGTGATATACAATTAAACAGGCTAAAAATCCCCCTTCCAAAAAGGAGGAAAGGAGGGTGGGGGAAAAAGCAATGGGACCAAAGCAAGACTAAAATCTGGCAGGGCAAACATCAAATCCAGCAGAGCAAACATCATAGTAGTTCCATGTTCAGCATGTGAACTTCAAATGACTTGAGTGACCGCAAACCTACAGCACATGCTGTCACATTTCTCATGGCTTCTGTCTTGGGCAGGCTTTGCTCGCTGCCTGTAGCCTTCTTCAGGAAAGTTCCTGCTCTCAGCTTCTCCAACTTTCAGGTTCTTCTCTGCACCTTCAGCTTTACTCTCACAGCTTCACACACTGTGCTCTCAGGGGATACTGCCTAGCTTCTTAGGTCTCCTGAAATCTGATTGGAAGACTCTATGACCCCACAGCTCTTGTACTCTGTAAATTTCAAAACCAGGAGCATACGGATGATACTATCCCTAGCTCAAGCAATGACCAGGTTTCTGTGGATCCTGACTGGGGAGATCTCAGAGTATATGGATGGCTGAAGCTTGGGAAATATTTTACCTTTCACAAAAAAGTACATAATACACTGAGGTTCTCTTCTTAAAGGAAAGTCTTCCATCTTCACAACTTGG
The DNA here is from genome assembly GCA_004027595.1 of Dinomys branickii. Classification (NCBI taxonomy): domain Eukaryota; kingdom Metazoa; phylum Chordata; class Mammalia; order Rodentia; family Dinomyidae; genus Dinomys; species Dinomys branickii. Next base: position 4,804 of record PVLD010008251.1, on the reverse strand, counting down.
AGCATGAGAAGGGGCAGGGTCTTCCTTGTTCCCAGGATGCCCTCAAGGCATCCTTCTTACTATCCTGATGTAAAGTACTTGGCTTCGTTTTAACCTTTTTAGCAAATTCATTCTCCTAGGTACCGAATTTCCTTGCACTTCCTTTCTGAGTAAATAGAAAATTTTTAAACCTGTTATTTGCTACTCTTTCTGTAAAATCTCACTAAAGGCACCATGTGGTACTCTTGCTGTAGCCTGAATATTGGGCTGCCTTAAAATTTCCTCCACTGAAGTAAATAGTCTACCCCCCTTAATCTTAGTCTCATGCAAAGTCCCAGGACATGAACAAAACGTATGCAAATTTTCTGCCAGTGTATAAGACAGATGGCCTACAAACCAGTAGCCAGTTGAATCATTGTGACTGAAGGAAACATTGAGCCTGGTTTTTAATCTTCTGCCTTTTTATCAGCATTCTGGTCTTCTGGTCTCTGACCAGACTCTCCCATTAAGCTCAGCTTACAGCAGTCTAGGCTTCTCTAGTTGTCATCTCCAAACTATTCCAAACTTCTCCCAAGAACCAATTCCAAAGGTTTCTAAACCTCATGGTCAGGTATTCACAACAACCCCATTTTCAGCATCAATATCTGTCTTAGTCACTTTTTTGTTACTGGAACATAATACAACACCTACAAATTAAAGAGGCTACAGTCTACAGTTGGGTGGCTCCTGGACAGAAACAAACTGGTGGAAGGATACAGTGGAGGAAAAGTTGCTCATGCCATGGTGACCAGAAGTCAGGGACTAAAGGGAGGGGCCAGAGAGGGACATACTACCTTCTAAGTTCTGTGCCAAGCAAGAGGCCTCTAACTAGGCCAGCTCTCCTAATAGCAAGTCACCGTAGGACCTCCATAAAACAATCACCTTCCAAATGCCCTGCCTATAAGCAGACAAATCTCTTAGGGAAGAACTAGATACAAACCTTATATGAACACCTGACATAAACAGAATATTATTTTCCATCATTTCCTTTTCAGTCTGTGAATATCTTTGTGAGCAAGGTACATTTCTTGCAGACAAAAACAGTAAGATTTTGTCTATAAGTCAACCACACATCTGTATCTTATAATTAAAGAATAATATCACTGACATTCTGGTTATTACTTAAAGATATGTACTAGTTTTTGTTTTGTTGTCATTTTTCATTTGTTGCTTTAAATAATCTGTGTTCATTTCTTTCCCATTTATTCATCTTAGAATAATATTTTATACTCTCCTAAATCTTTCTTTCTTATCTATACTTCTAGTAACATTCTTCCTCATGCTCTCATGATTATTTTCCTTGCTTCTTCTAGCTGTAAAATTCTTTATCTTCTGTAATGCTGATTTAGTGGTCCTGAATTCTTTTACTAGATGCTTCTCTTTAAGTATCCTTCAATTTTGAAGGATTACCTTGCTGCACACAGTGATCTAGATTGTCGGTTGTTTTCTTTTAGGGCTTGACATGCATCATCCAATGCCCTTAAAATTTTTGCTGAGAAATTTACTGTTATTCTGACAGGCGTGGCTTCATCCATGATTTAGCACTTCTCTCTTGCAACTTTTAATATTCTTTCTTTGTTCTGTACTTTTAGCAGTTTAGATATAATGTATTAGGTAGAGGCTTTTTTTCCTGGTCATATCTATTTAAAGGTGTAAATGCCTCGTGTAGCTACATATGCAATTCTTTTGCAAGGTTAGAGAATTTTTCTGCTGTTGTGTACTTAATAGGTTTTCTATACCTTTAGTCTATACCTCATCTTCTTCATATAAATCAATTATTCATAGATGTGACCTTTTAATTGTGCATGTTCTGTTCCTAATTTCTTTTAGTTCCTTTATTTCTGTCTGAAAATTCTAATCTATCAACTCTGTCTTTGAGCTCTGGCGTTCTTTCTGCTGCTTCAACTAGTCTATTGGTGAGGCTTTCTGCGGAGATTTTTATTCGGCTTACTGAGATCTTATTTCCAGGAGTTCCACTTGCATTTACTCATAATCCCTCTTTATTGAAATGCTCCTTCATACTCTGCACTGTTTATTATTTCACTTGGCTGCTTATTTAAACCTGTTTATTTATACCTTCTCTGAGTTCACTGACTACTGTTTTAATCGTTCTTTTGAATTATTTGTTCAGTATTTCTTTTTTTTATTTTAAAGTAAAAGAACAAAAACAAAGCAACAGAAAAACTGCTTAAAAATACAGAATTTCAACATAGTATTTCCTGCACTTCAATATCTTTGGAAGCAGCTACTATGAAATGATTCGCTTTTGCAGGAGTCGTGCTGCTTTGAGATGTGTACATCTTGTGGGATAGAAATCTCCTACACTATTCTGTGAAGGCCTACTTGGTGGGAAGGCTTCTTTTGATCATGGTTCACCAGGATACTGATATGTTTTTTAATGTTGAGCTTATTTTCAAGTAGTTTCTGTTCTGTAGTTTCTCTGTGGCTTCTTAGTCTGTGATTGGTATGCACTGACACAGGACATATGAAGTCAGAGTTTGAGTGACCCATTTTTCTCTGTACAGTCCCCCCAAATTGGGCCCTTTGGTACCTGAGGCAGGTATACTGTAACCAGCAGAGTACAGATGCAGCATGATTACAATTCCAATTTGTCACCAAGTTATGGCCTGAAATATTACAGGCACCACCTATACTGAGGTATTTTGTATGTGTGGTATCTACAGAAGTTGTATTACTTCTGCTGTTGCTATGTGGCTGAATGACCAGGAATGCAACTTCAGGCCCCCTCTAATGCCTACTTTTGGCCAGTTCCTTGAATCAAGGTTTTGATTTACAGTATTGGAAACACTGTGTCTGCCAAAGTTTGAACGTAATTAGGTCCCCCATGACTTAAAGTACAACTGTTTTCAGTTGCACAGGGGAGTGTAGCTCAGTGGCCAAGCATCACCTACACTGCTCACCATGTCCAGCTTGATCCGGGCACTACTCAGCATGAAGAAAACAAAGAGTACCAACTCCCACATATAAAAGAATCAGATACACAGAAACAGCAGAAACCAAATAAAAAAGCAGAACCACAACACTACTAACAACTGAAAAGGGGCAAAGATAATGGCCAGTACACTAAAAAAGATAAATACAAAGCTAATGATAACAAAACACACAAACTAAAACAAGGTGCAGTTAAAAAGGGGAGGGGAAAAAAGAAAAATGTAAAAACAGTGCAGGATAAATGCAAAAGAATAAATGAAGGAATCAGGAAAAAATTAAAGACGAACACAAAACTAGAATAATGAATAAAAGAAAATAAGGTAAAATCATGAAAAAATGAGAAATAAGTAAATGATATAAAGATAATAAAAGATAAAGTAGACGGAAGAAAAGAGAAAAGGAGGACAGAATGCCCACCTGGCTGCGCCAGCCTGTGGACAGTGAGGGGTGGGTCCACGCTCCCTCCGCAGGCCCTCCAGCTGGTGAATGCAGTGTGGGGAGTGAGCAAGCCACCATCGGGAGACTTACCCGCTGACCCTGCTCTGCTAGTGTTTGGACCACGCGGTGTGTGTGTTCCCTTTCTCGAGCGGCCTCCGGCCTGCATGCCTGATTGTATTTGGGCTGCACTTAGCCCTTTTACCAGCTGCACTTCTAGTATTCGCAGGTAGCACCAGTCAAGTGTATTTTCAGCCAGCGTGAACCTCCTCAGTGCATGTGGAAGTGACCAGTCTGTGGCCACTGTCCCTGAGAATCCTCAGAAGGTGAGGATGGCAGCTAAACTACCAAGGGCAGCTCTGGAGCAGGCATTTGGGAAACTGAGTGATCTGTCAGCCTCTCTCTCAGACTCTCAAACTGTGCTTCCTCTTAAAAAAAAAAAAAGCCTTTTGGTTGCAGGACCATCAGCCAGACGGTCACAGTCTGTACTCTTCCCTCAGACATAACCTATAGCCCTGCTGTTCAAGCCTCTGAGCAGGCTCCTGTGCCACACTCCCCTCAGCTAAGACGACCAAGAGTATCTCATGCCAGCTCATGCGGCAGGGCGCACACAGTGACCCTGAATTGTGATTACTTTCTGCCTTTGGAATCCTGGAAGAGTTTAGTACCTCATACTAATAAGATCTCTCTCAAGATGCCTTAAAGGCTGTGAGATCTGTATTGCTAGCTTGCTATGCAGGTGGACTCATTCTGAGACCAAATTCTCAAACTGGATGTAAAGCTTGTGTGGGCCATGAATTTCTCTTGGAAACAGAGCTGCTCTTCAGTTGTAAGTATAGAAGTTTACTGGAGGCTCGCTCCTCGGTAAGCCACCCCGAGGGCACGGGCCGGGGGAGCTACGAACCGGGCCGCCGGGCCGCGGTGGGATGCGGGGCGCCTGGCAGAACGCACACACTTGGAGAAGGTGCGGTTGCAGGGAAGCCCCCCGGCGACTCCCGACAGAGATCGGCTTGTTGGCGGCGGAGACGCCCGGCGGTCCCACGTTTCGCGCGTGTCGGGCGAGCCGCGCGGAGGGCCCCAAACGCCTCCGGAAGCGGAGAGAGGGATTTGCTGGATCCTAGCGCCCTGAGAACACGGACCCCTCGATCCTTCCCGCCTCCCGAGCCGGCGCAGCCCCCCGGCGACTCCCGACAGAGATCCGCTTGTTAGCGGCGGAGACGCCCGGCAATCCCACGTTTCGCGCGGGTCGGGCGAGCCGCGCGGGAGAGAGGGATTTGCTGGGTCCTGGCGCCCCGAGAATACAGACAGCTCGATCCCTCCCGCCCCCCCGACCCGGCGCAGCTCTCCGGCGACTCCCGACAGAGATCGGCTCTCTGGCGGCGGCAACGCCCAGCGGTCT
>PVLD010008250.1:20128-85446 GCA_004027595.1 Dinomys branickii | reverse complement strand
ACTGGGACCTCATCCTACTGAAAAGTTTTTGTACATCTAAAGAAATCACCAGCAAAGTAAAAAGAAAACCCACAAATTGGGAAAAAATCCTAGCTGGCTGTCCCTCAGACAAAGGTCTTCTATCTAGAACATACAAAGAATTAAAAAACATGTACCTGTCCAAATTCAAAGACCCAATCCAGAAATGGGCATCTGAGATTAATACGCACTTCTCAGATAAAGAAATACAAATGGCAAATAAATATATGAGAAAATGTTCCACATCCTTAGTCATTCGAGAAATGCAAATAAAAACAACATCCAGATTTCATCTCACCCCAGTAAGACTGGCCAGTATGAAAAAGTCATCCAATAACAGATGCTGGCGAGGCTGTGGAGAAATAGGGACTCTACTGCAACTGCTGATGGCATTGCAGACTGGTGAAACCACTGTGGAGAGCAGTTTGGAGATTTCTCAGCAAACTAGGTCTACAGGTTCCATTCAAACCAGCTATTCTCCTTCTGGGTATTTTCCCAGAAAATCTGAAAACATCATATCACTGTGATATATGTGCACCCATGTTTATAGCAGCGTGGCTGGGGATATAGCTCAGTGGAATAAGCGCCTGCCTAGCAAGCGCAGCGTCCTGAGTTCGATCCCCAGTACGGCAAAAAAAACAAAAAAATATATATATATATATAGCAGCGCAATTTGTAATAGCTAAATTGTGGAAGCAACCCAAATGTCCATCCACAGAGGACTGGATTAAAAAACTGTGGCATTTTTATATAATGGAATATTACTCAGCTATAAAGAGGGACAGATTTGGGGCTTTTGTAGGCAAATGGTCACAACTGGACACCATACTCATAAGTGAAATAAATCAGAGGTACATGTGCAAGTACATTATTGTGTCACTGGTGTAAGAATCTGAGGGTGGGAATATAAACTAAGAGGCGTGAAGGAAATCTGTTCAAAAGGAAAGAACAGATGGGATGAGGGAAAGGAGAAAAGGAGGAAAGAGGCAAATATGTATGTATGTATGTATGTATGTACATATGTGCAGGATGGCTAACATGGTTCCACTCTTGTCTTATGTCACTTTATGGTAAGGAATAGTTGATGAGTGGTTGTTTGATCAATCTTGTATGTCTATATGTGTTTTCCTGAGCATACACTTTGAAATTATCAATATGCAATGCAGCAACTATTGTTGGTTTCCTGTTGCTTTGTCTATAATTCAATTCTGATTATACTGTTATTGTGCCACTTTGTGTCTCTTTGTTAATGCTTTCCTCTTTTTTGTTGATGTTGTTCTTTTTCTTTTACACTTTAAAAAAATAAAAAAACTATATTAAAAAAAGAAAAGGAAGGAAGGGATAATTATGTATGTATGTATGTAAGTATGTATGTATATGCAGCATAGCTAACATAGTTGTACTACTGACTTAGGTCACTTTATTATAAGGAATAGTTAATGATTATTTGTTTGATCAATTTTGCATGTCTATATTTGTTTTCCTGAGTATACACTTCAAAGTTATCAGTATGTAATACAACCATTGTTAATTCTCTGTCACCTTGTCTGTAATTCAGTTTTGATTGTACTATTCTTGTGCTACTTTGTGTCTGTTTGTTAATATGTTTTTGTTTTTTTACTTTTAAAATAAAAAAGTGTCATAAAAAAAGAGGTAAGGCCTAGGGGAACTCACTCTCTGGGTCCCCTTTGGTGTCTCTCAGGCAGAAGCTATCTTTCTCTCAATAAATATTCCCTACTCTTAACCTCTGTTGTTCCTTAGAATTCATTCTCCGATTTTGGGGAACACAAACTTGGCATATCTGACATCCAGCAGGTTGGGAGTTGTAGCATTTCCCTTATATCACTTGGAGGTCCTCTATTATTCCTATATCATATTTGGAGGAGAGAGATAATTTGACAGAGGTAAGAGTTTGCTTTTGTTTCTTGGATTCTGGATTGTGGTTCAATTAGGTAATCAAAAACTGTCATCTTTGAACAATATGTAATACAGCAATCACTGTTAATTTTCTATCATCTTGTTTTGAAATTCTGTATCATTTTTATTATTTTTGTGTTGTTTTGCTTTTGTCTTTGTTATCGTTATTTTGTTATTTTGTTATTTTTTGTCTTTAAAATTAAAAAGTCATCTTTGTTTTAAAAAAAAAAAAAAGACAGAATGGCAAGCATGAGATGTAAGAGGAGTCACAGCATGTTGTTCCGTCACCAAGGCATGGCCTTGTGAAAACAGGAGACCTGCTTTCATTCTGAGGTAGGGGGCAGGGTGTAAGACAAAGCCTGAGGTCTGAGGGGAGCTAAGCAGTCCCTGAGGAATCAAAATAAGGCTGGGGAGACATGCAGACAGGCGACATCCCTCCTCCTCTTCGATGTGTCTCCTGCACCCTTTCTCCATATTGTTTTCCATTTGGGAAGACAGCCCCAGTTAAGTGTTCCGTAAGCATTCCTGCTACCATTCTTTTCTTTCTTTCTCTTTTTGATGGTATTGGGGATTGAACCTCAGAACTTCTGCACTGATGCACAAGCTACATAACCAGCTCTTTTATTTTTTAGTCTGAAACAACAGCGATCCTCAGAGGGAAAGGGAATACCCCTAATAACAGCACAGGAGGCTGGACTTCTCTAAATTTAAGTCCCAGCCCTCTCTCCCCTCAGCTATTTGATACTGTGTAAATTATTTGACCTCTTAAAGTCTCAGATCTCTAATTAGTACAATAGAAACACTAGCAACTACTGACTCCTAACAGCTAGTTGTGAGAAACACTACCAAATAACATTTGCAAACAGCATAAGATGTGTATCGAAGCTACTAGCCCCAAGCCTGGTGCAGAAGAGGTATGATTTCAACCAATGCCAGGACATAATACCAGCATCAGCAGTGGCTAGGTGACCTCTCTCAAGAGGTGACAGACTGAAATTTGCCCTTTCCAAGTTCAACTGGCCCCTACCCTTGAGGAGATCTCTCGGATACCACAAGTGGAGCTTTCTGGATAATCTCACAACTAATAACTTGCAACACATAAATTGTCATGTGTACTCTCGTGGACTTGGAGAGACTCGGGGCTGAAGAAGCCAAGAGATCAGATGTTGGGAAAGGGCAAACAGGAGAAAAACAGCTGTGGTCTCTACCTTTACACTTCAGGTCTTCAGTAGCAGGAAGTCGCTTTCACCTGAGCCTGCCCTCCTTCTCCCGCCTTCCCTAAGGTATCCCCAGACCTCCTGCTCCCTCCTCGGCCCTGTCTACCTGAGCACACCCTCCGAGAAAGCGTCCCAATTCCAAACTTCAGAGACTTTCCTGTGGCACTCCCATCTGCAGTCATCCAGCCCAACACGCACTTCCTCACTACTCTGCGTAAGACCAAGCAATCGAGTCCGTGTACAACTCTCTTAAGACACAGACATACATTTTAGGAGCTGCTTTGAATCAGAATAATGTAACCCAAAGGGATGATTTTAAGACTAAAACCTAGGCCCCATCACTGATGGCAGAAAGATATCTGAAAGATGTCCCTTTTGGCACCAAAAATCAAGCCACATTGGGCAGAGTTAGTCCTAGTATGGTTGGACAAAGGATCAGTCCTGTCAAATTTCATCAGATCTGAATTTCCTGTTGGGTTACAGATAACTCCACATTTAATTTGTTAATCAAGGAGGGCTTTTTCTAGTCACAAATGAGTGATGTGTAGCATTTCCCAGGGTTGAGCAAGTGCTCCTGGAGCTTTGCCCTGTCTAGACATGTATCTGAAACATCTAATTACCCCTGTGTATTCTGTACAGCACACAAAGCCCAATGCCATTACATAAACATGAGGCTCCCTATTAATACTGCTGCTCACTGAACTGTCCTTTTACATCTGCCAATCTCCAAGTGAAACTGTGCTACTGCTGAGAATAAGAGTAATATACTGCTAATAACAAGCTCCTGGTTATGCTATGACCCAAATAGTGGGAACTAAATTCTCTAGATATCAAATGAAAACAACCATTTCGTGAATCAGATACAAATTCAGAAAGATCTAAATAGCTTGATAATCAGCACAAGCTCTTGTGAATGATATATTTAGATTTTTTTCACTTGTAAGCAGAAGACTATGAAAAAGAGAAGAATCTTTGCACTTCCCTCCCTATGATAGGCCCTATATTAGGAAAGTATCTAGGTAAGCCCTTGTCATGCTGGGCTAGAGCTTGCAGGAAACAGGGTTAATAGCCCTCGACTATCTATCATGGACTAACAGTTCCATCTTACATTATTCTGTTTAACTCTCCCACCTATCTAAGGGGTAGGGGTGGATTCAGAGGTCATATTCCACATTGAAAAACTAAGAAAATTAAGTCTCAGAGAAATTAAACTGTGAGCGGGGGGATACTGCCACCGGGGGTTGAACCAGGGCCTTTGCACTGAGCTACATCCCCAGTTCTTTTTTAATTTTTGAGACAGTCTCACTAAATTGCCAAAATGCTAAGGCTGGGATCAAACACATGATCCTTTTACCTCAACCTCCCAGAGTTCTGGGATTATAGGTATGTGCCACCATGCACAGCTGAGAAGTTAAATATTTTCATCCAAGGCCCAGAGCTAATAAAAAAAAAAAAAAAATGAAGCCAGAACACACACACCACACACACAGGGTTTCTTCATGACTGTAGCTGTACTCACACACATACTTTCAAGAGCTGGTTAAGCTGATTTCACAGAAGCAGCATTGTGAGAGCCCCATTCTATGCCTGAGAGCAGCCCACAGCGAGGCCCCTTCCATCTCAGACCCCGAGACAACTGTGTGAACAAGAGAGGCCTTCTTCAGGGGTGACACCCCCTCTTTGTCCCTATCACGGCACCCTCTGTATGTGCCTGTCCTGTTAGACATTTTCGAGGCTGGGACGGGGTCCTCCTCATCTGTGTGCTGTGCCTGGCACAGAGGCCTGGCTCAGGATGGGCCTGTGGCGAAGGATGTCACCATGCTCCTCTGGCCTCTGCAGCATGTCGGCCTCTGTAAGGCCAGTGTTCTTAGGCTCTTCCTTACTGGTGAGTGCTCCCAGCACGTGGTACAGCCCAGCCCCAACCCCTCTTCCCTTCCCCGAGGCCTGCTTGGGAACCCTCTTCCCTCCTCCGAGGCCTGCTTGGGAACCCTCGTGGTTTTGGAAGTTATTTAATCAATTCAGGAAACTTTGCAGGGTTTGCTTGTTTTGTTTTTGGTTTTTTGTTTTTGTGGTACAAGGAACTGAAACCAGGGCTTTTGCAATGAACTATGACCCCAGCCTTTTTTTTTTAGACAGGCGGTTGTTAAATTGCTGATTTGTCAAGGCTAGGTTCAAACTTGATATCCTCCTGCCTCAGCCTCAAAGAGTATTAGGATTATAGTGGTGTATCACCACAAACCCTTGCTCATGATTTGGGCACAGCAAACAATAATGCTTTAATTCCTGAGAATTCCCCAATATGGAGGATGTTAGACTCCAGCAAGGACAGGCAAACAGACAAACTGGTTGAAGGGACAGGTATTCTGTCATCCTCTACAAGCAATGATTCATACCCCCTCAGGGTAAAGGTAATGCCAACAGAGATATCACCCAAACTTCACGCCAACTCACCAAGGAAATGCTCCAGATAAATAAAAATTCCAAAAGTAATAAGGAGTCTGAACTGTGGGCCTATCACTATTCACTTCTTCAAGTCTGACACAGAGGGTTAATTTAGTTTGTCAAGAAAATAGAACTGAATAGTATTCAGTTTTGATTGTGGTTATATTTAATTATGGAAATCTACTTGTGTATTTACATAGAAAGCCTCACAAACATGGCAGAAAACCATCCCTTTTCATAAACATTTATAGGGTAACGACCTTGTCAAAAGGATCTTTCTTAGTAAATAAAATCTTCAGATAAACAAAATAGGATCCCTACTTTCCATGCAGACATTTTCTAGTCAGGTCATAGTGATGTCTTCTCTTTTGATTTCCAATGATAGGCTAGAAAGAGCTTCGGTCTCTGTACTACATGAGGTGCTGGGTCACTTATTTTGGCTGGGTTGGGGATTTTATAAGAATCTAAAAGTACAACTGATGTTCAATAGTATGATTGCTGGAAGCATCACCTATAAGAATATGCTAAAATATCTTGGCTGGAGAAATAAAGAACTTCAAATCTTTAACCCTTTTGATTGAATAATACACAAAATTAAATCTCTGAAAGTCAGATAAAATAATGAACACCCTTTGTTTTCTTTTAGCTAAATTTCAGATTAATGTTTTAACTTGAAGTATGCAGAGTAAAAACAATGTCTCCTCAAATCAGATAATAAAAATTTAAGTGTGATCGTGGAAATCCAATGTGAAAATGAAAAGGCAGAGAAGTAGATTTAGATATATGTTTCCATTTGCTAGAAAAAAAGTCGTCTTCTAGAGTTGCTATTTTTAATGTCTAAAATCTTTAATGTCCAAAATCTTCTAGAATTACCATTTTTAATGCCCCATATCTTTCCCAACGGGCTATGTAGTGGTGGTGAACCTATGGCACATGCTGTTTATATCCTTGAAAGCTCCAAAACACTCATCATCACAGGACTATCTTTTTTAAATGATAATACAATTGACTCATTTAATTTACTTTTTTAATTACAAAAATTAACCACTGAAGCCAGGAGACTTTTTCATGAATAATCTCTTAAAATTAATTTTCACTTGTAAATTACCACAAGTCAATTAATCTGTAAGTTAATTACTATACTATGTAACTTACTATATTAAAATCAGCATAATGTAACTATGAAGTCAGTAGAGACAAAAATTTCTAAACATGGTTAATAAATACACAGATTTGAAGATTTCTTAGAGTTTTAAATACTCTGTTTCAAAACTGAAGTTATATTGTGTCATAATTCTAATTTATTTCAACACACATTCCATATTTAAGTTCTATGTATTAAAATGTTAGGGGCTAGTTACAGAATCTGCATGTAAACTTTAACACTAGAATCTGTTGCCACACAGAATGCACAATAGGTGAAACAACTGTAACAACAGCGTAACCACTGACGCCCTAAGGGATCTAGCCTCGTGGCTCTCAAATTTACAAAGGCAAATACTTATGTACGAGCCCTGACTATCCCCTCAGTTCTCCCACAAGCCCTACTAGCCCTCCTGTTCCCATGAACTCTCCGTGCTCCTCCCAGGGGCCAGTCCCTCTGCCTGTACACTAAAGATCTTCCCCTCTTGCCCACTCAAAGTTACTGCTCGGCAATTCTCCCCATTCTGTTTGCACCACCGCTTCCTCTCCTGTCTTAGGTTATTCCCACGTAACTACAGAATGGCTCGTATTCTCCTACCTAAGAAAAAGCTCTTTGACTCCATTCTTTTGACTTCATTTCTCTTATTATCTTTGCACTAATTTCTTAACGCGGTTAGTCTCCTACTGTTACCAAACCCTCTGCATTTTCTCTTACATCCACTCCAAACAGGATTTAGTCAACCGCTCCATGGAAACAGCACTGATGCCCTCCGCGTTTCCACAGCAGCAGTTAATTCTCGGTCCCTATCTTACCTCACAGCAGTGTGCACAAAGCTGACCACTCTTCACTTGGCTTCCAGGCCACTGCCCTCTCCTGACTTTCTACCTTCTTCCTTGGTGGTTCCTCCTTGGACTGCCTGGCCGGTTTGTCTCAAACTCTTCACCTTGAGAAAGGCTCAGGGCTCAGTTACTGGCTCTCTTCTGTTTATTCTCACTGCCTTGGTGAGCTCATGTATCGGTACAGTGAGGACTCCCACATTTCCATCTCCTGCTTGGACCTTTCCTCTACTTTACATTCGCATATCCAACTGCCTGCGTAACATCTCTACTCAGATGCGTAGTGCTCACCTGAACTTTAACACGTCTGAAACCCAAATCACTCACTTCACCCTTTCCCCTGCTCCTCACACAAGCTTGTCCACCTCAGTTAACAGCAACTTCAGCCTCCCATTTGCTCAAGTGAGAAACCTCGGAGACATCCCCGGTTCTGTTCCCTCTGTGACAGCACATATACAGTGCATTCGGAGGTCTTTCTACCCCTATTCGTGAGATCTCGGTGGAATCCGCCACTCTAACACACTGGTCTCCCAGCTTTTCTATCAGGTCTTGGCAATAGTTTCTACATCATTCTTTGTGCTTTCACCTTTGCCGCGCTACTATCATTCTCACCCCAGAGAGATCCTGTTAAAAAAAAAAAGCTGAAAGCTGCAGCGGTCTCCTGCTTAGAATCCGCCAGCGGTCCGCACGCTCCCTTGGAGCAACCCTCGGCAGTTCCCCCGCCACCCTTCCTCGCTGCCTCCTTCCGGCCACAGCGCTCTCCTCCGCCAGTCCTTGAAGGGCACAGCCACGCTTCGGGCTCTTGCTCTTGCTGCCCGTCTTCCTAAAATGCCTTCGCCAGACGTCTGTAAGACGTGCTCCCCTATCTTTCCCAAGCTCCCGCGTCCTTTCTCTGCTGTACACCGCCCTAGTTTCCCCGTATCCACAGTTCCACTTCCTGTGCTTTCAGTTGCCCACAGAAAACAGCAGTTTGAAAATGTTTAGTAGAATATTTCAGGAATAAACAATTCATATTTTAACTCGTACATTGTTCCAAATAGTGTAAGGCAATCTCATGCTGCCCTGCTCCACGCCACTCAGGAAGTGAAAAAATTTCATAAATAATTTCACAGACTACTTTCTTTGTCATAGGACTGTCTCTTTGACAAGTGTATCTGTGCAGCATAGGCTGCCTGCCTAAGTCACCTAGCTGCCAGCTTGGTTATCAGATCAACTGTTGTAGTATCAAAGTTCTGTGTTCAAACAAGCTCCATAGTAGCCTAGTGCTGTGTCACGGTGCCTACGTCACTCACCTCACCTCACCTCACCTCACCTCGTAGAAAGTGCGTCACCTCACATCATCGCAAGAAGGGTGAGAAAAGTACAGTAAGATTTGGACAATAAGAAAGATGGCATTCATATAACTTTTATTACAGTATGGATTTATCTGTTCTACTTGATTATGAGTCATTATTGCTAATCTCTTATTGTGCCTAATTCATAAATTAAACTATACCATATGTATGTATATAATATATAGAAAACACATAGCTTTGTATGGTTTGGTAACAGCCACAGTTTCAGGCATCCAGCAGGGACCTGGGAATGTATGTCCTGTGGGGGAAGAGGGACCACCATATATGATTTACTGATGGGCTTGTTGCTTTCATCCTTCCTTTAGCACATAGGCTCCATGGGGACAGAGACTTTGACTACTCATTTCACTGCTCTCCTCTCAGAGCCTAGAAAAGTATTTTGACCTGAAAAAAGCTCAGTTGGTATTTGTTTAATAAATATTTTTTTCTTGGAGAGGTATTTTTTGCACATGTCTGTGCTATCACAGTTCATCCCTTTTTTACTCTAGGGTAAAACTTTATCTCCTACTTGAAGAGATATAGTTGTAACTCTTCGGATCTTTGCTCAAACAACTTCATAAATTTCTTTCTCTTTGTCATATTAGTATCACAAAATGGTATGTTTATTTGGGACTGTAAACTATTTTTAATTTAAATATCTTTCAGAAGAACATGGATATTCTCTAGTCAGCCAATGCCATCTTCTTTTCTGTCTTACTCTTACCCATTTCATGTATTTGTTAACCTCCTGGTCTCTGAAGGGATTAGGTGGACAGCTCTCATACATCAACCCACTTTCCCAATGTAACTTTCTGCTTTACCCAACAATTCCATTTCGGGGCAAGAACTGTCCCTTTCTTAAGCCACTTTTCCCTTTCTTTACTGTCATCACAATGCAAGCATATGACCTTTTCAGGACTATTTCTGACAGTAAAATAAAATACTAATAAATAGTATAGATGACTGTGCAAGTAGTAACAAGCAGAGAAAACAGCTTTGCTGTTGTGCAGATGCGGGGGACGGGGGTCTAGACTTTCTCTTCCCCATTAGTGCCTGTATATCTTACACTAAGACATCAATGGTGCCTACTGTCTCATCCTCAAGTGCCTGTTAGCACGATGTCACAGTGTATTCAATTAACGTGGTGTCTCACATGATGGTCAACAACCTTGTAGATAAAAATTGGGATGCAAGCGCCAAAAGGAAGAGAGGCCTCAGAGCCAAAGCAGAGAGACTATCCTACTGTTTCTGTCAGATAAAAGCAAACTATTTTGAGTAACTGCTCATTTGTCTACAGGAAAAATAGTATTTCCCAGATAAATAAGTATGCAGCAATGAACCATGGCATGTATTGAGTCGCTACAGTGAAGAAACTGTATCTTCAACAGCTCGAGTGTCTAGTAATCTCTGTAAGGTCTTAATATTTCTTTTTCCTACTTACTTTAGTAAGTACACTTAAGTCACAATGCCCCATGGAGCAAGCTCTTGATCTTGCATCCACAAAAGGGATGCTGGGTTCACGTTAACTGCTCTTCATCTGGGAATTGGGTGAGGGGGTATGATTTCTACTGTAAGGGCTTAAATCAAGGCCCAATTTGACAGAAGACACAAAGTTTTTTGGTTGTAAAAATCAAATAGCATAGCTAAGTGCTTATTAATTTCAGTAACAAGTATTCTGTTATCAAGATCCAGTTCTGAGGGTCACTGCTGGACATTCCCAATAAAATGTTCACCATGCTACCATCATGGTGGTCATGCCATCCACTCTGCCTGCTTAAATTCCTAATATCCCTGTTAACATCAGGAACCTCAATTTCAACTGTAGATATCCCATCAGCACCACTGGCCAGAACAGAATACTCTTTTATCCTCGAAGATGCTAGGGTGCCCTCACCACTTAATCTTACAAGCTCCTGTTGAAGACAGTTTCCATCAGGACCCTCTCAAGAGATACAGATGAAATACGAGTCTCCATATGTCTGGTATATTCCCTCCAACAAATTTATCCTTAACTGTCTGGAGTCTTTTTTTCTACAGCATGTAAAGGAATTCTTAGTATTTCATTGGCTAAGGCCATATTTTGGTCATAATAGTAAAGGAAAATTAGAATCAATATCATCTATTCATGCTAGTATATTGAACCCAGAACCTCTGGTTAGGTTTGCCTATAGCAACAAATTCAACCCATCTGAAATTTATATTTCTTTACTTGACCTAGAACCTTTAAAATCCATTTTCATACACATTGCCAGGTGTTTTTATTAATATTACCTTGGTTCACAAACTTAATTCATTACATAATTCTGGTTTTCAACCAAATTAGAGATAAACCAAATCAAATTTCCTTATAAATTTTAATGTAAATAAGGTTAATGCATTCTGAATCATATGTACTTTTCAACCACAAAAATATGAAACAAAGTACAGTATAGTGCAGTTTAAAGAGAAAGAACACTAACCTTACTTGAGGCAACCTCTGGCATGGAAGACAGGAAGGTGGGTGGGGAAGTGGTTCCAGTTTGGAGGGAGATTCCCCCTCCATAATAACATCATGGAGATCTCCTTCAAGGGTTTCTTCTCTTCTTTGCCTCTTACCGGCAGGGTCAATTGTGATGAAAAAATCTGTCAAATGTCATTTTTTTCTGCACTGCATATCCCTCCAGAAATGACAGACCACTTTACTGTTCATCAGATCCAACACACTGTTCACAGCAGTTCTGTTGGGGTGGTGCTTCTCAAAGAAATCCTGGTGCTAATTCTGTTTTTCCACAGTGGATTTCATCACATCACAGCTATCCTCCCTGTCTTCCTCTTCCTCAGTGGAACACTCCTCAGCAAACATCTGCTGCTCACTCTGGAGCTCAGCAAGTTCCTTATGTTGTCAGCTCCTCCTTATGGTCCTTGACAAGCACTTCTATGTCTGTACCACCAATGTCCAGAACCCTGCTCTTGCCCACAGACACAATCTTCTCCACCACCTGTGCATCAGACCCTTGAAAGTCAAGTTCAGTGACACATTCTGGCCACAGTTTCCTCCAGGCTGAGTTTAAGATCTGGTGCATGACACTTTCCCAGGCTTTGTCAGTGAGGTTGATGTGGTAGAGGACATTGAAATGTTTCTTCCAGAACTCTTTCAATGTCAAGGATCTCTCTTCCATGACATCAAAACACCTGGTAAAAGCACATTTGTGTACAGGTTCTTGAAGTTGCAGGCCACGTGTTGGTCCATGGGCTGTAGAAGAGGTGTCATGTTAGGGGAAGGAACTTACTCAGCATCCGTATTATCCACCAAGGCTAAGGAGTGTGCTGGGGCAGTGTCCATTAGAAGAAGACACCTTTCAGGCAGCTGGTTATCAGAATGATATTTCTTAATAGTGGATGCTAAGACCTCATGCAATCATTCCATGAACAATTGCCTTGTGACCCAAGCTTTTGCATTGGTCCCTCCACATGGCAGGCAATCTGGTCTTGTTCACATTCTGTACCTTGAATGCATGAGGGGTCTGAGAATGGTAGACCAGTAGTGGCTTAATCTTCAGATTTGTGCTTTTGTTCACACAGAGCAAAAGAGTCAATTTGTCTCTCATGGGCTTATGCCTGGGAACAACCTTTTCCTCCTGTGTTATACAGGTTCTATTCGGCATCTTCTTCCACAAGAGCCCTGTTTCATTGCAGTTGAGCACTTGTTGAGCAACAGATCGGTCTACTTTCAGGAATGCCTCGAATTCTCTCTTGTAGGCTGCTGCAGTGGCCTTGTCAGAACTGGAAGCCTCACCAAGTCTTATTACACTGGGAATGTCATTTCCCTTCCAGAACATATCAAACCACCCTGTACTGGCTTTAAATTCATCACTTGTTGCACCTGTAGAGGGTTTTGTTTTGTTTTGTTTTGTTTTTACAGTAAATCACTGTGCAATTTCTGGCTTTTTCACAGATCATAGCTTCACTAACTCTATCACCTGCCAACTGTTTCTCATTCAGCCACACTAACATAACAAAGGTCCAGCACTTGTGCCCTCTGCTTAGTTAACATCACTACTCCTTTTGCCACATCTGCTCCTTTCATGATATCTTTACTCTCCAAAGTAATTGATATTGTTGACTTCGTCATCTTGTACTCTGAGGTCAGATCAGTCACACAAATACCACTCATGGTTTTCTACAATTTCCTTCTTCAATTTAATGGTGAGTTTCTTCAACCCTTTTTCTTACCATTCTCGCTCTGCACATTCTAATTACCTTCATTACTGCTCTGCACTTTCTTTTTACCACTACGCTTGTTTTGCACTTTTTTTTGAGCCATGCTGGATTGAATAATACTGTACAGTACTGTATGTGCTAAAAAGCACACAAAAAGCTTCACAGTAAGTGTGCACAGGCCTGTCAGCAACTGTGATCTTGATTAGAGGAAGCCATGACCACATGTACAAGCAGGGAAGACAACTGTGGGGATGCACGTAGAAGACAGCCATGGTCATGTTCATTACCTGGTACAGAATTTGTGAACAGAAAAAAATTCTGCCAAATACTTCTGTTCACAAACTGGAAATCCGTGTGCAATTAGAAACATTCATGAACTAAGATATTACTGTAATTGGCAAATCTTGCAACTACTTAGTGCAGTAAGTTTTCTCTTCCTAGCTTTGACTTTGTCACTGGCCTTTTTTGAGGTATACTGAGGTACAAGTGTAGCTATAGATGTGGAAATGGGGAATAAGAGGCATGATGCAACTCCAAAAGCATAGAGAAATTAAATTTCCATCAAGACAGGACCAGCCTCATCAGATGAGCACAGAGTTCCTTCACCTGGCAAGGGTCATTTCATAGACGCTGGGGATCCAGAATATCAAAAATCACCAAATCCTACTATATATTCTGCCTGTGAATTTAAGTGACCCCACAGTTTGGCAATCTGTACGATTACATTTGGTTTTTAACCTTTTCAGAAATTCTCTTAATACAATCATAGGAAGTCCCTGTTTCAATTCATGCTGAGAAAGGAAAACTTAGCAATCTGAGTTCACATTCCCCTTAAGTTATCTGGTACTGTTAGAAGTAGCCACTACATTACCCCAGCCCTTCAAGCTCTGCTTGTTTCATTATTGTTTTAGGGAAGCCTCCACATGATTCCTAAAAGCCTTACTATCAACAAGCAATTCATTCTATTAATTGAAAGATGATCCGTTTGCTGATTTTCCACTTAATGCTGCTGTATAAGAGTCTCATCCTCTATACACCTGTATTTTTCACTACTTTCAGCTTCACCTACACCAGACAACCCATTCCACCTTCTCACTTCTCTGTAGTTCTATTTTCTACCACCATTCTTGGTACCAAATTCTATACTAGCCAGGGTTCTTGGTTTTAAACATAAAAATAACTAAACTGACATTGGTCCTTTAAGCAGAAACAGAAATGAAATAAGGTTGAATATTCTCACATAATTATTGAGCCAACTAGAGGAAGTTATTAGAAAACAATCAGAAATAAATAGGATTCTACCTAACAGTCTTCAAAATTATGCCAAAGAATTCAAGGCTGGGCCACTCAGGTAGCTAGGAGAACTAGCTGCACCAGTATCAAAAACCAGAGACAGGGTGCCAGTGCTGCAATGGTAGTCACCGCTGCCCCACACACAAATGTTCCTACTCCTTCACCACGGCTGACGTCTAGTAGCTTTGCCCTATCCCACCCTTCAGTTCACACTGGGCATACCGCAGAGGCTGGCTCCCGTACACATCCTGTGCCAAAGGCAGCTGGAAAACTGAATAGTGGAAAAGCCCAGATTCTGTTGTGACAGAAAGTCTCTGGATTCTGCAAAAATTCACAAAGTGGAAATTTCCCAAATAAGACAAGAGAAATCAGACACTAGGCGAGTGAGGAAAAAGAAACGAAAAAGACAAATGGGCTCTATAGGTATCTTTATAGTACTGGGAAGCGCTGGTACAGTAAAAGAAGGTGAAGTTTTACGGGAGCCAAAGTTGGAAAAGTTCTGTGTCAGGAAGAAGATAGCGTATGGCAAAAGTTTCACTGCTTTGGAAGCATTTGGCATCTATACTAGAGAGGAATGGTTTATAGCAAATCAAAAGAAAGCCAGTACAAAGAAAAGGTTCCCTGAAGTTTAACCATGCAAATTAGAAAATCTGGAAATAATACTCTTGATCCTTCCATCTTTTTTTTAGTCCTCAATAAGGCTGACTCATGAAAAGTATTTAAAATATCTCCTAATATTTTCCCAAGAATGTCACAAATTCCACAAGGAACTACAGGAAAACATTTGCTACCAATTAGGACAGCTATGAGCATCAAAGAAGAGAAATATTCTTATAATAACTAGAGTCCTTGCACCCCTTTAACATGTGTAAGACACATCATTGCAATCTGCCTTCCAAGAAGTGCAACTAACAGGAAAAGAATGGAAGAACAAGAAATTTAGTTGGAGAAGGATAAAAGAAATATATGACAAGACGAGAATTGGTGAGTAGTTGGGGACTTTAGTTATTTGTCATTGGAGAGGAGCGAGGCTTTTCTTGTCCATTGTAAGCCAACAATGAACATGGATATGTGTATAGAAATACACAATAATTCCCCATCCTGAGCAGGCGTGTATTTATCCCACTTGCTATAAATCACCTGAGCATTACATAAGTTCTTCAATGTATCCACACATTTGCATCTGGATAGTTACAGCCATTTTACTGTGTGTATTTCCGGTCATAGACATCTAAAGGACAAAGCACTTAACACAAACAGGATTAGATCCGCCACAGAGAGGGCTGAAAGAGAAAAGGAAAAAGGAAGAAAATAATAAAATGAGAGAAATAAGGATACTACATTATTTTATTATTTTGGAGGCAGCAGAGTGATTTTGACTAACAAATTTGTCCTGTTTCAATACAAACCTTAAAATTCACAATTCTGGGGTCCCCCACTTATTTCTAAAAGCTAATGGCAGGTTATTTAAGATTTAATGTTACATGTTGAGAAAAATATAAAGGTATACTTTCAGATATTAAATGCAACCTGTGAAGTCAGAAGGATATTGTGAAATAAGAAAACATACTGGAAAGGAAAAAGAAAGGGCAGAAAAAATAAAGCAAATGGTTTGAAAATAGAGGTTAAGTTTTTACCAAATTATCCCATTTCCTAACACCAAAGACCAAAGTACATCATTTAGCTTCTTTTTGAAAATGCAGTGATAGAGGCCCTTGCCAAAGCTTGGAAGCTGCGGGGGGCCTAAAGGAATGTAAGGGGAATGACTCTGAGTCCTAGAGGTGATGAACCAGAAACAGCATTTTTCTTATTCCTCAGACTACATTTTTCTAAATGTTTTTAACATAGCTCTCCTAAGTCAGCCTTACAAAAAGCCTTGCCAGCAAGTGAAAAGAAAGCTGGGAATTTGAGTCTGTAATTGAAACAAACAATTTTAGTTAAATGTAATTAAAGCCATAAAAACAAAAATGAATTAGAAGTTGGTATACAAAACCCTATAATTATGTCTTTTAAAAGATTGTAGTAAAAAAAAAATTGTATTCAGTAACTGGCTATACTGCATTTTGCCTTAGAATTTTGCAACACAAATGAATATATGCTAGCGTTTCTTATGAGTCCTATAATTTCCAGGGGTTTTTCTCCAAATAGTTCTTTTGATTCTTCCCTAAAGTATACAGTGTATATGGGCAATACCTTATCTATTTGAAATCACAAATGTAAACAAAAACATACTATAAACAGTGGAATATTCTATACAATACACTAGAAACCCAACAGTGTGCTACAGGGAAGTATATACACTATTTTTTCATTTAATTCTTACTAACCTATGATGGGAAAAGAGGAAGTAATTACAGACCAACAACTGGATACAAAACTCAACACACAAAAAGAATAGCTTTTCAATTTGCCAATAATCAACTAGCTGAGAAAGAAATCAGGAAAACAATTCCATTCACAATAACTTTAAAAAATACCTATGAACCAACCTAACCAAGAAGAGGAAAGATGTCTACAAGGGAAATTATAGAATGCTGGAGAAAGAAATTGAAGGAGTAGAAAGGAGACTACTGGACAAGAAGGGAATGAGGGGGCGGTGTAGAAGGGGGTGAGGAGTTGGATACAATTAAAGTGTGCTCTCTGCATACATGAAAATAACATTGAAACACAATATTTTCTAAAATTAATAGGCACTAATAAAATGTTTACGAAAAAGAGCAACTTAATTTAATTTAAAAATTTTTAATTCATCTCAAAATTAAAACAACACATAGTATTATATTCTCACTAGACTGCAACTCCATTTGGGCAATAGCCAAGTTTGCCTTTCTAAGGTTTAATTCCAGAACCTAACAGACTGACTGCCCAATAGAAGATGCTCAGTAAGTACATGTCAATTAAATAAAGAATTACTTATCATGTAACAATAATTCAACAAAGTGTTAAGTTCATATGTATACATAGCACATAATATGCTTAGGCCCCAAATAAAAAATATTCAAACATTATTATTGAGTAGATGTTGGAAAAATGAGAAAAGAATTAGAGGAAAAAATGTAAAAATGGAAAGAGAGGGAAGTATCACTTGTATTTCAAATTCCTATCCGTAGTTTATCCTTTGTTCATGGCACCTTGAAGTCCATCATCATTAAACTATTAGACACTCTTCTTTGTCTCCAAGGAGATCACTTGTTCTGGGCATGATTAACACTCTCCTCCTCTGCTCCTGTTACATCCAGTAACATTAAATGAAGTCTCATCTGGCTGTGTTGTTTGTGGGATCTGAAGTAAAGTAATAGACTCAGAGAACCTTAGAACTGGAGGGAAACCTGTGAACCCATGCAGTTCAAGCTCTTGGATACACCCAGGAAGAACTTCTGTGAGTCTGAAAGCCTGTCTCAGCACCTATGTAGCAGAGAGAAAACCTGAGCCTCTGTTCTGCAAGCCCCACAGCCTTACGTAGTTATAGTGTTCATTAGTTTGCACTGACCATAATTGTCATCATTCATTAGGAATCCAGGATTCCTCAAACCACTTCTTTGTTTGAACTCTCCCTGCCTTCCATTCTAATAGTAATGTTTTATAAGCTTTCTCCACAAAACTCAGGAGCTAAGTTCCTCTGCAACACTAGAACATGTGTAGCATAGGTAGAAACAGATCTTAGTAGATAACCAGATTTTTGGTTTCTAATTTTCCGCTCATGAGTTAGATCTTTCCCTCCTACCTTGGCATTCTTTTATCACAGGTAAAATTTAATAGACTATTTTATTAAACTGTCTAGATGATGAAACTGGGCACTTATAAATCCAGGGGGTAATGATAAGAACCAAATGCTTAGGGCCTGGGGATATAGCTCAGTTGAATAAGCACTTGCCTGGCAAGTGCAAGGTCCTAAGTTCGATCCCCGGTACCACAAAAAAAAAAAAAAAAAATGTGAACAAAGAACCGAATGCTTAGAAGGATGAGTCACTTGTGGGAAAATGGATGGAACTGGAAATCATAATATCATCATAGAACAATATTTTACTTTTTGTCTCTCATTCTTTCCACAGCTGCTCAATCCCACAATGGATGCTTGAGGGAGACTTTTTAAAACATATCAATGAAGAATGCATGCAACGAAATTAAGTTAGGAAAGCCTATGCAAAAAACACTTTTCCAAGATTTCCCTTCTCAACTAATATTAAGTGGGCAATTTGGATGTTATCCACTGGAGTATAGCAAAGAACACTAAATTATACACAACTGTACCCAAGTGTCTTAACCCCAAAAGGCTCATGAGCAGAAATAACTACAAAGATCTGTAAGACACCTGGAAACCTTTAGAGAAAAGCATGCCTTAAGTAGCTACTGAAGAGAATGGGAAAAGAAGGGAACACATTAAATACATAAATCTATTCTTAATTCAAATAAAAAACAAATCTTGTTTTGCTTTGTTTTGTTTTAATATTCCCATCAGTCTCCAGAGAGCAAAGAGCAGGAGTTGCCTGGGCTGTGGTTCTAGCCCATCAGCCAGCACCAGGACACAAAAGCAAAGCTCAGGCCATAGCTCACAGTCGTGCTTGGTGCTGGGGACTACTGAGTGTACCAACGGGTGAGATGCAAACCTTTCCTGGATGTCTCCATCTGCCTCTCATCACATCATACATACATGCACCCGTATATAAAATTTTCAAAACTGTTTGACTAAAATTATTAGGATTTGTTATCTAAAAGCAAATAAGTGCTGTAACTAATACCATAAAGTATGACTTATAAAAATGATGTAAAACCAAACTGGTGTTATTTGACTTTCCAGTGAAAGTGATAATCCTGGTTTAAGGGATGAAATGCTCTTTCAGAAGTTCAGAGAATGAACTACAATTCATGGCTTCTAGTCTCTGCCACTTGACCATTATTAACATGCGCTAGGGTCACAATCTACTCTCCTTCCCGTCATAACAAAATTGCACAGGATTAAAATGCAAGCCCACCTCTCAAACCCTAGTGCCTCTGCAACAATCAACATACGTAAAATAGGAAGCTTCCAGAATGCTCAACAGATCACTCTGTGGTTAGAGTAAATTTGCTACAGCCTATAAACCTTGTAATATGAGGAATATTCATAAAATCGCTGAACAGTCCTTAATTACAGAGTGCTATAAGAATGCAAATTACAGTCACAAGATACGATGTGGGCTGGGACTCTTGAGATTAACCTTCAATTTTTGACCTAACATTTGACATTTTGCTGTAAAGCCTCCGATTTTAGGGTTATATTGGTCAGCATTAATGAAACTGAAATGAGTCATAGACACTATCCATGACTCACATTACTATCATTATACAAAATTTCAGTTATTTGTGGTACAAAGGGGAACCATTTAGCTGTTGAAAGTACTCAGCATGCTTGCTGACTTTTTCAGGCTTGTTAATTTTAACAGAAGATTTTAATGCATCCTCCTGTCCCCCAGGCCAACCTTTCTTACTTTTAATCTGTTTGGGGTCCAGTAAACAATTTCCCAGCCTAAATAATAGGCATATACTAATGATGGCCTTTCCAGCAGGGCTGGTTCTGCAGGGGCTGCCTCAGTCACAGGCCCTGGGTGGCTCTTCACAGCCTGTTCCTACCAGAATTCTAGCCTGAGCACTTTTGTATTTCACCAGGTTTAGTGACAGGGATCTGCAGAATTAGGACTGCTGCATGTGGCAGGAACACACATATGTTCTCAGCCCTTCCACATTCAACCCTGCTGCAACTCAGCTTTCAAGTTCAAAGTTATAAAGTAATTTTTAATTTCTTTGGTAAAAACATCTCAGTAACAAAAATCAAACTTTTTTTTAAGGGAGAAGACGTCTTTAAAATATCTCTGTTTTTTTGCTAACTACTAGGGATCTCAAGGCAATATCAAGATCCACTTATTAAATAGAATTAAAAATTATATGCAAGTTTATTCCTTTCATGCAGTATATACAATGGCTGTTTGTTGTCACTGTGCCTCAACTTTCATCAAGCATAACTCCAAATAATTTCCTACACTAATTTCCTCTGAGAAAATAAAATCTCTGTTTAACAGAGACAGCTTCTTTACACAATTGATTTAATCTTCAAAGCAATTCATTTTGAGGTGGTAGCCATCAAACTTAGACTCCGCTTTTGGAGAAAATCCTATGGCAATATAATTAATCCTTTGCATCTGAGTTGAAATTGGGGCCTAATCATGGCACCATTTTAGGCACTGGAGAGTGAGTCTACAGTCAACAAAGTGGGAAAGAGAAGAGGAAAGATCCAAGGTGTGAAGTGATCGCTGTTTTATTTCAGAACAATTTTAGCTCTGGGAGGCTGAGGCAGCAGGATCATATGTTTGAACCCAGCCTGTGCAATTTAGTGACTTAGCAAGACCTTGTCTCAACAAAATGCAGATGCTGCTAGTTCAATCCCTAGTACCGTAGTAATAATAATAGTAATAATAATGAGTAGGCAATAGTGAAATGATATAGCACGAGAACCTTGTTTCTTCTTAAAGTTTTCAGAACTAAAGTTATTAAAAGAAAAGAAAACTAACTTTTTAAGTGTTGAGAGTAATTCTAGAGCCAGGTGTGGTGGCACACACCTATAATCTCAGCACTCAGGAGGCTGAGGCAGGAGGGTCACTGTGAGCCCATCCTGGGCTACATAGTGAACTCAAAGCCGTCCTGAACTACATATCAAGACCCTATCTCAAAAAATACCCCCTAGATAAAAAGAGAGTAAGTCTGGAAAATATACATGAATATTTGTCTTCACTGGGCCTATTCTAGATGACACTCCTTTGTGGAGCTTCCTGACTAGGCTAATCTGGACATTATCAAACCCTAAAGCACCCTAAGAGCTGGTTTGATGTGATATGGGGAATAAGATGACCCTCGGGGAGAAGACAGAGATTCAGGTGAGTAAGATTGCCTGTTTTGGGGTCAGAAATAAGGCTGCCCATCTCATCACCCATGAGAAACTGGCTAACACTCCTGAGTCTCAAATTTGCTTAAATTTATTTGGGAACTTTTGAATATATATGTAAAAATCTAACAATGGGTTTCTTTTTGTAAGAAACAAGAGGCGTTAACATATAACTTCCCACATAACAAAAGTGCTTTTGCAGTTTGTTCTTCACCATAAATATTCTTTCATAAGCAAGTTACTTAAATTGAATCTCAGCTTCAAAAATCGGTGTCACATTTTTCAACTTTCCAGTTTACTTTATTATGACTGGAAAATTCTGCAAAGCTAAGGAAGTGGGCCAATCATAAATTAAAATAACATCTGAAGGGCCAAAATATAGCCCCATGGTTCATAAGCCTACAAAAGATCTAATGTCATGAGGTTTACAAGTAGCAAAGCTTGGTGACAGTAATTTTCCTTAGGTGAAACTATCAACTAAAATAGCCGTGAGACATCTTGCTACACCCCCATATTTCTCATCAAACTTGAGGATTGAGTTTTAAAAATAAAATTTAATTTCTGAAATTTCCCCGTCCACAGTTGGTCCCTTGGAATGCATACACCTCTTGCTGGAATGTCGTGGTCATCACAGCTGAAAGCCTCTCAGTGGCCACACTTCCCCTTGCTACAGGGAAACCCTTTGACCCCCAACCACTAGCCAGGGAGCTGCCTCTGCAGTAATTAGGCTGGCAGCCTTAAAACAGCTGTTCCCAAGGTGACTAATGGCTGGAAACACCTAGCCCTTTCATGTTCTGGGGACAGGCCACACCAGCCTTCTGTGTACTGCCACCAGTCAAGGCGTCCTGCTGAATGAGGGGCTCTGCCCCCCTTTCCAATCCACTTGTCCGTCACATGTGCCAAGATGATTTTTTTCAGATGTGCATCTGAGACACAAGCAAGAAGGGAGACTCTCTTTAAATTGCCTGTGACTTGCTTTATGGCCCCTAGGAACTCATGAGAACTGCCAAAGGGATTTCAAATTCAGAAGCAAAAAATGAGTATTTCTGGTACGTCTGAAGACCAACATCGAACTGCATCATGGTCTAATGCTCTCAGAAAGGCACTGTGATTTATAAGCAAGTACTGAGAAATGAACCTAGCAGAGCAAAGGGGTTTCTGTGTTTGTTAATTAAGGTGAACCGATGTCATAGTTAGCTTCTCATTGTTCGGGAAAGTCCTCTTCAATGCCTGCTATCCCAGAAAGTTAGTTCAAGTTTTCATATTGCCAGTAAGCTGGATCATTATCAGATAGTTATATTCAAAAGAAGCTTTTAAGGACAATGCTGCTGTTAAGAACTGTGAAAACAAAACCCCGTGGGTTCATAATTCGGAGTCGTTGTCACACCGGGTATGTGGCTCTGCCTTCCAGGAAGGCAGACTCAGGTGTCCTTCTCTAGCCCCACAGCTCCCGGGCACACACCAAACCTATGTTCTGAAGGCTTTGCTGCTCCCCATTTCCACACTTTCCCTGCCTTGTGATTCTGCTAGTGTTTTACTCTGATTTGGGTGTCTCACAGCACGGAAAAATTTACAATTAAAATTTCAGAACGGCCATTTTAAAAAAGAACCACTTATGGGCTGAAAACACAACCTGAGGGATATATGCAAATGACCTTCTTCATCATTGTACTAGGGATTAAACCTAGGGAATGCTGAGATATACCCCCAACCCTTTTTATTTTTTATAGATTTTATGCTAGGGTCTCACTAAGTTGCCCAGGCTAGCCTTGAACTGCCAATACTCCTAAACTTCCTGGGTAGCTGGGATTATGGTAGGCATGTGTCACCATACCCAGACAAAAACAGATTTTCCAAAAGATCTCTGGGACATCTTTCTAAAAAGATATTCCAAAAGATCTGATAGAACATCCTTTTAAATGTTCTGACAATATCTACTACATAAAGACATATGGACAATAAGCTCATGTTTTGATTTAAAAAATAAGGAATGAACATATAAGGTCTGGAATCCAAAAGCGACATTATTGTCACTGTGCCCTGCCTCTGTGTTAATCAAAGTAGGTGACCGGGCACTGGGGTTCAGCTCAGTAACATCTATAGTTACTCACAGCTGGTGCCACATGATTTACCACTTAACGACATGCTAGCTGGACGGCATTATCTTGTTATTCTCTCTCCTTCTTTCTACAGTCTTTATAGTTTAGTTCTTTCTATACATTCCAGTCCTTCTCAAATGTCCAAAATATTAAGTTCCTACCTTATGACTAAAAGGCTTACAACAGTTAGTACTTGTCTCAACCTTCAGTGAAATATTTTTAAATGCACTAATTTACCAGCTTGCCTTAGTAAACATCAATGAATGAATTTTTGACTGGATCTTTGGCTGAAAGTGGGAGACATAACAAAAAGACAATGGCACCATTTTTGAAAACAATTCCAAAGCAGACCACCCACTTGGGCCTCAGTATCTTCACCAATTATGAGAGAGAGAGAGAAGCGCCCAGGTCTGATGGTCTGTCTGCCAGCCTCCTGGTGTCCTGACTCCGCAAGTGAGTTCACTCCCCACACCAGTACAGGTCAGGACAGAACTCAGTTAGCTGCCACCCCCAGAACACTCTTAAGCCTTTGTGCTTATCTCTAATTTGTTCTGTTAATGGTTTGCTTCTTTTGAAGAGAAAATAATTCCTGTTGATTATGGTTGTCATTTGGATTTGAAGTAACATAGGTTTTACTGTGAACGGGACAACTTTCAGCAGTAGTAACAAGAGAAACATTTCCAGTGCTCTTCAGTTTACAATATTGCAGGCCAGCAATGGTCAGATAGATGGATGCAGACACAGACCACAGATAGAGGAACTCCTTTAAGGGTGAGGCAGACACAAACCTCTGAGAAGCAGCTGTGGTTAATCTCCCTTCTCATGGATTAAGAGCTATACAAACAAGTTCATTTCAGAATGTAGGGACTTCTGTGATAATGAGTTAGATTTTTTAGGCTTCAGAGGCCCATTTGGGGAAAAAAATAACTATGATTCTAAGACACCAGAAAGGATGAAAATTGAAAGTCTCTATTACATTATTCTAATGAATTTTACATTAATAGTCTGTTTCCACAATATCTAATGCAGAATGATAAGCAAATTACACTTTCATATTTTTTAACTACCTATTTTTAAAAGGTATAAATATTACATCTAGTCCAAGCTCTAATGAGTGAAAAGTATACCATTTTATTAAACATTAAATGTTAACTTAGTCTCAGTTTTCCTGGCTGGTTCATAATAAAGTTTGCCCCTCAGTGTTGTCCAAGAAACAATGTATTAAAACCATCTGACACATTATTATTGCTATTGTTATTATTACTATGATTGTTATTTGCCTGGTACTATTATTACTAACACTATTATTAAAAGGACAAAAAGATTATTAAGCTATGGGAATTATATCACTTTGTTTGAAAGCAGAGTCTTTCTGAACTGTTCTAAATCAACCTATAACTATAAAGCCAGTTAGATCTCAGTTGAAAAACCCAGGAAATCTTTCTCATATGTTCTCTTTTGCCTTTAGTAGTTTAACCATCCATCTCCTCAATTCACATCATCCAAGAAAACTTAGTGGGGAATGAACTAAGGTGAAATCAGAAAAACCCAGAGCGAAAGCCCCACTCTTGACAACCAGATTGGAAGATGAATTAAGGGATGAGCAGAAGAGATGTTTCTCCTCTCCAGGCAAGTGGCACAAACTGTACTCCCAATGTCAATAACCAGCCATGTGAATAGGTAGGGAAACCAGTAGACTAGATGACCTCTGTGGCTCCCTTCCAGCTCAGAGTCAGGCCACCTGACTACTTTCTGCAAACTCAAGTGTGAAAGGAAGGATTTGGCTAAATATTATTTTTTTAAAAAGCTCAGTGCTATTCAAGAATGAAGTGTAACTCGCAGACCTTAGGAGTACAACTTTAACTCATTAACTTAGCTAAATACTTGGCAATACAGTTTGAGATGACACAAAGTAGTGTTTTGATAAAAAGTTAATTATAAGCATTTGATACAGTCAGAATTAGTATTTTGTTAGTTATGTATTTTGAACTTGCATCTATGTTTATAAAAGCAAATTCCACTTACAAAGGATTAAGGGACATTGAATTAGAAACTTCATGTGGATTTTGTATATACAGGATTAGTAATCAATTTATCTACTTTTTCCTTTTTAAATATCTCAGCTCTAACTTATCTAAGCAAGCTTCCTTCTACTGCATCTATAAACTTCAAAAACCAAAGGACAAATTATCTTTGAAATTGCTCAAACACTTTTCTAAGTCTCTAGTACAATTTCCTTATTATAACATTTAATAATTATTAACTAACACAAGCTCTTGAAGCAAACACTTCTTTTGGACTGGGTTGAACATAACTAATAAAAAAATTATTAAGCATCAACTATGCTGCAGTAGGTATTTGGGGAAGTAAGGCTCTTAAGAGTTTCCCTCTATAATTTACAATAATTTGGGTAACCTGGGTAATCTTCCTAATGGCAAAGGTTCCTATTTATAGAAAAGTGATTATATAAATCACTAAACTCACTGGTGAGCTTCATTATCTAAATAACTAGATAATCTGCTCTACCTCAGCTGTTTGAACCAAGGTCCCCTGGTTGCCTAAGAATAGAGGAGTAACCATTCTTTGGGAATTCCTTGGGCCCAGGAAGTATTCCTAAGGTCACATAAATCAAATAAAAGCCATGTTTCTTAAGGTTAAATAAGAAGGACTGGTTTTGTGATTCATTACATCAGAATATTTGTAACCATTCTCTTGTATTTACTGCCCACAAAGAAATTTTCAAAAGAACATTAAATGAGAATCCTAAATGTTTGAAATACTACAACTCAGGAGAAACTTTAACTAGACCATCCATAGAGCAAAATTTCTACATTCCTTTAAATGACAATAAATCCAATTCTGTCTGCCCAGCCAGAGGCAAGACAGCCCCTTCAGAATTTTAGAAGTGGTAAGAGCATGTGTTCTGTCAGACACAACATGTGTATTCATTTTTCAAGAGTCTCAGAGACTGCTGACTGACTCAGGCTGGTTCATAAGGACACAAGAATTAGGAAAATCTGTTACCAGTGGCTCTGCTTCTTAGTGGACTAAACAGGGAATAAAATTCTGTGGGCTCAAGTATGGTAAATGATGAATGAAATGAAGAAAAAAAGCTGGCATAGCTTCTTACCATGTAAATTCCTCCCCTTCAAATAAAGGAGGGTTTGTTTGCCAGAAGGCTTAAAGTCAATCACAAAATCACTCGTGTGCTAGGAAAAAGACTACCAGCTGCTAAAAAGATGGTTTCTCCAATAATTAGTGGGAAACACTGCAAAATTTGTAATCATGACATCGCTTAAACTGGCTTCTCTGGTTCTCAAGTTTGTCAACCCTAGTATGTCAGGGCATGGGAGTTTATAAAACGTAAATAGAGAAAAAGTCCAAGGAAATTCCATTTCTTTTGTGTGCCTCAAACTAAAGTTTTCCCAATGCCTGTTTTCTTCTTTCTAGCAATATGAGATATAATACTGTATAAATAAAAGAAATTTAAGACATATCAGTCTTTGTTATATGAGAATTTTCCCTTCTAGAAAAGCAACTTAAAGAGATTTTTTAAAATAAATCTTCACTGGTATACACTATTCCCATACCCATCAGAAGTTACCATTAGGCTCAAATGTTTGGAACTAGAACCTCAATATATAAAAAAGCCATTTCCATCCTAGAAAGTCTTTTTCAGAGACATAAACCTAAAATGTAACTCTTCTTGTCCAACACAGTTGGGTGATTGTTGGTGTCTCATCCAGCAAGATTTACAACCAACTATTATGGCTGTAACTACATGTCCCCCTAAAGCTTCATGCAGTCATAGGTGGGGCTTTTTGGAGATGGCTGGATCAAGGATAATGCTGGGATCCAGGATGAGAAGCTGGGATTGATTTATGGTGCAGTGATACAATTAAGGGCATCCCACCCTGGGTGTGAGTGCTACCCAACCTGAGAGGGGTAGCCTGGATATAATATAAACAATAGAAAGAGGATCACCTGTCCTTTGTTTCTTGCTTCTTGCTGCCTTGCTGCCTTCTCCCTGCCATGAACTGTTTCTCCTCTGCAAAGCCCCTCTGCCATTCCACCCTTCCTTGGAACCGGCTAACCGTGAATTGAAACCTGTACAAACTGTGAGCCATGATAAACCTTTCCTCCTTTAACTTTAGGTGTTGGGTATTTTGTCTTAGCAATGAGAAAAGTAACTAAGACATTATTACTCATTCATTCAACAAACATGTATTGAATGGCTACTGCAAAGCTCAGTGTCACTGTAATTACTTTAAGAGGTCTATAAATTCTGGCTCCAAAATGCAAAGTCTTTGAAACCTTGATAAATTTCTTAAACTCTCAAGTTTTGGTGTCCGTAAAACACTGGTAGGCAACCATATTTTAAAGGCCAACCTGGAGGAACATCATCTTCCTTATTCAGATACACCACTAAAATGTGTCAACCTAAAAGAAGACTACTGTCTTAGTTATGGTTCTCCAGAAAAATATGCAATTTGAGACCACACTTTTAAGTGAAATAAATCAGACTCACATATGTGTAAACATCATATTATCTCCCTGGGAGTGAGATATAGAAAGAGTAAATAAGGCCCAAAGTGTACAATAGATACTGTGAAGTGGGAAGAAATTGTTAAAAAGGAAGGAAAAACTAGGGTGGAAGAAGAGGGAAAAGGAGGAAGGGAAAGGGGGAATAAACAATTTTAAAAAGAGGATAAAATGGAGGCAGAGCTTTGTAAATAGGATGGGGTTGAAGGGAGGAGAGGAGATTGGGAAAAATAGAGAAATCAAAGTATATCATGTACAAGTATAGATTCCCCATGATGAATATGATCATTATGTATATCTAAAATGTACCAATGAACTTAATTATATTAAAAATACAGACCAAGATATAGATATAGACATAAAAAAGCAATCTGTTAAGCGAAATGAGTACATGCAGTTATGGAAGCTGAGAAGTCTCACGACAAGTCGCCTACAAAAGCTGGAGAACCTGGGACGCCAGTAGCACGGCCCAGTCCAAGTTCAAAAGCCTCATAAACAGGTAAGTTGAAAGATACTAATCTATTTCCTGGAGGCCACAGACAAGAGGGCTAGAGTTCTGCTGTCCCAAGGTCAGGAGAAGGGTAGCCTAGATGAAAGGAAGAGAGAACACAGATAGAACTCAAGTATTTACAATGAGTGTTACTGAGGTTGTGGAGAAATTAAAACACTTGTGCACTGCTGGCAGGGGTGTAAAACAGTGCAGGCTCCTATAAGATAGTATAAGAATTCCTCAAAACTGTGAATGTAGAATTACCATACAACATATCAATTCCACCTCTATACCCCAAAGCACTGAAAGTGGGGATTTGGATAGATATTGACACAGCCATGTTTATAGCAGCGTTATTCTCCATAGCCAAAATGTAGAAGCAACTCTAATGTCATCGGCCAAGGAATGGATAAACAAATTACGGTATGGACATGCAGAGAGATACTACTCAGCCTTAAAAATACAAATCTGATACTTTTACAATATAAATTTACCTTGAGGAATTACACTAAGTGAAATGAGCAGAAAAACTTGAATGATTCCATTTATATGAGGTAAATATAGGAGTCGAACTCACAGAGATGCAAAGGAGAGTGATGGATGCTGGGGTTCAAGGCGGTGAGGACAGAGAGCTAGTGTTTAGTGACTTGTGATCCTGTCTGAGAAGATGGAAAGGTTCTGCAGGAACTGACGATGGTGATGGCTGTGCAACAGTCTGGTCTTAATGCCACTGGACTGAGTACTTAAAAAGAGATTAAAATAATTCGTTTTATGTTATGTGTGTTTTTCTACAATGAATAAAAAATTTATCTTTTTATATCCTTCATCCTCTGCCTGGGGCTGAGGGTGAATTCTTGAGGTAGAAGGATCCTAATGTAGCTATAAAGATTGGAGAGGTTGTGGGTAAGGAAGAGAGATGATGCCACCAAATGCCAAGAGTAAATGACTGAGGGAGTCAGAGATGGGTGAGGCTCAGTATAGAATTACAGCCCTAGAAAGAGAATCGGAAGTCAACTAGGCTGACAAGACAGCTGAGCCTATTCCCAAGGGCTCTAAATACCAGGTGGTGCACTGGTTCACAGAGGGAGGGACCCTGAGATGATGTCACCGTCAGGACCGAGTAGCCCAGACTGGGGCACAGACTGAGTAAGGGGATGGGCATTTAGTAAAGGGTTTGTGGTCAGAGTTTGGGTAAGGAAGAAAATGTCATCAATGGCATGAGGCAGAAGAGTTTCCATATGATCCAAGAATTCCTCTTTTAGGTATATACTGAAGGAAATTGAAACATGTCTCCATGAAAACTTGCAACCCAATGTTGATAGTGGCATTATTCATATGCATTGAAAAACAGAAATAATCCAAACATGTATCAAGTGATGAATGAGTAAACAAAGTGTGGTGTATACATATAAAGAAATATTATTTGTCTGTAAAAAAAAGAATGAGGTGCTGACAAAGTCAATGAACCTTGGAAATATTATGCATGAACACCTGGTAATTAAATAACAACCCCCCCGAACAACCAGAGTCACAGATGAAATTAAAGAAAAAATTAAACAGTATCTACAATTAAATGATAATGCTGATATAACACACTGAAACTTATGGGACGCAATGAAAGCAGTCCTAAGAGAGAAACTTATAATGGTGAATTCTCACATAAGGAAAATAGAACAAGCTCAAATAAATAACCTAATGTTGAATCTCAAACTTCTAGAAAAAGAAGAACACATCAAGCCCAAAGCTTGCACAAGGGAAAAAATCATAAAAACCAGAAATTAATGTAATGGAGGCTAAGAAAATAATGCAAAAAAAAAAATCAATGATTGAAGAGTTCTTTGAATGATTAAGTAAAATTGATAAACCCTTAGCCAGTCTTATCAAAAATAAGAAAAGACAGATTCAAATTCAAGCAATTACAAATGAAAAGAGTGAAATCACAAAGGACATTATGAAATCCAGAGCATCATCAATACCTACTTCGAGAACCTATACACTATTAATGTGGAAAACAGAAGAAATGCAGATTCCTAAATACATATGAATTGCCAAAACTGAACCAAAAAGATACAAAAATTCTAAATAGCTCAATTATCAGTCAATGAAATTGAAAATGTAATTAAAAACTTACCAAAAAAGAAAAGCCTTGGTCCTAATAGATTCACTACTGAATTCTACAAGTAATTTAGAGAATATCTGATGCCACTACTTCTCAAACTCTTTAATGAAACTGAAAGGGAAGCAAGACTCCCAAATTCATTCGTGCAAGGAAGCATTATCCTGATACCAAAACCAAAGAAGAACCCAACCAAAAACAGTGAATTACAGACCAATCTCTTTAATGAACAGACTCAAAAATCTTCAATAAGACACTGGCAAACAGAATGCAGCAAATTATCAAGATTATTCACCATGACCAAGTAGGATTCATCCCAGGGTTGCAGAGATGGTTCAAGGTATGCAAATCAATAAGTGTAATACACCATATCAACAAAGCCAAAGACAAAAATCATATGATCATTGTGGTGGATTGACAGCTGGTGGTCAACTTGTAACAACCAGCTGAAATGAAACAGCAAGGTGCAGGGTGCAGATGACCCACTTCAGGATTGTTGCCAAGAGCATAAAGACGAGAACTGGAGGGAAAGATTGTGCCCTGTTGATTTTCCTGGACAAGTTTGTCATGCTGGCTTTCCTGACATGAACTCGACTGTTACCATCCCAGGAGCTGTTGCTAAGGATGGCTGTAGTTCTTTTTGGGGAAGCTCTGGTGCTTACTTTGAGTGTTGCTTCCTGGCTCCAGGGAAGACCCCTCAGCTGGCATGCACATATCCTTCATCCAACTGGCACCAACTTTCTAGTTCCACCACTGGCTTTTGGGCCTTCCCAGTGCAGATTTTAGGCACAGATTTGCATGAGACATTGTCTTGGGTTCTAGGCCTCCATCTGGACTTGTGAACATCATACATCATACAAAATGGTAAAAAACTGAAAGCTTTCACGCTAAAATCAAGGATTTCCTTGATTTTAAAGACAAGGATGTCCACTATTTTAAAGACAAGGATGTCCACTATCAACACTCCTATTTAATACAGTTCTGGAAACATTATGCAGAAAAATTAGACATGAGAAAGAAAGAAAAGGAATAAGGATAGGAAAGGAAGAAGTTAAATTATCATTATTTGCAGATGACATGATACTCTAGATAGAAGACCCCCCAAAAGTCCACCAAAACACTTCCAGACTTAATAACAAAATTCAATAGTGTAGCAGGATACAAAGTCAACACTTAAAAATCAATAGTATTCCTGCACACTAACAAAAAATATATGAAGAGAGAAATTAGGAAAACAATACCTTTCATAGTAGCACTAAAATAAATACTTAGGAATCAATTCAGCAAAGGAAGTAAAAATCTATACATTAAAAATCACAGTACTCTGAAGAAGGAGATCTAAGAGGATATCAGAAAAATGGAAAGATATCCCTTGCTCACTGGTAGTAAAAAACACCATACTGAAAATGGTCATACTCCAAAAATTATTATACATATTTAATGCAATTCTAATCAAAATATCAACAGCATACCACACAGAGATAGAGAGCACATTCCTAAAGTGTGTTTGGAACAAGAAGAGACCTAAAATAGCAAAAACAATCCTAGGCAACAAAGGCAAGGCAGGGAGCATCACAATCCCTGACTTGAAATTATACTATAAAGCTACCATGATTAAAAACAGCATGGTACTGGCAAAAAACAGACCTGAAGACCAGTGGAACAGATTTGTAGCTGCAGACACAACTACAAACACACTTAGCCACCTTATCTTTGACAAGGGGCCAGCCAGACATGTTCATTGGAAGAAAAATAGCCTCTTCAATAAACGGTGCTGGAAGAACTGGCTTTTCACATGCCATAGACTAAAACTAGACCCATGCCTCTCATCATTCAGGAAACTACATTCTAAATGGATCAAGCTTTAAATACTAAAACAGAAATACTAATTCTGCTAGAAGAGAAAATGAGTAGAACCCTTTGAAGACATAGGTATAGACAAAGATTTCATGAACAAAACTCCTATCACACAGGAAATACTATTTTAAAAATCAACAAGTGGTATTTCATCCTATTAAAAAGCTTTTGCACAGCAAAAGAAATTACCGATAAAGTGGAAAGACAATCCACAGAATGGGGAAAAAGTTTAGCTAGTTATCTCCTAGACAAAGGACTACTATTTAGAACATATAAAAAATTAGACTCCCCAGATTTAAAGACCCAATTGAAAAATGGGCATCTGAGATGAATACACACTTCTCAGAGGAAGAAATACAAATAGCAAATAAATATATGAAAAAAATGTTCTATATTGCTGGCCATTTGAGATGTGCAAATTAAAACAACACTGAGATTTCAGCTCCCTTGGTAAAGAATGGCTATTACCAAGAAATCAACCAATAACAAATGCTAAAGGGGCTGAGGATAAAGGAACCCTTCTCCACTGTTGACGGGAGTGGAGACTGGTACAACCACTATGAAAATCAGTGTGGAGGTTCCTCAAAAACTACAATTAGAGGCCCATTTGAGTGAGCTATTCCCCTTCTGGGTATCTTCTTGGAAAAAGTAAAAACAGCAATACATATCCACCCATGTTTATATCAGCAGTTTGTAATAGCTAAATCTTTGAAACAACCCAAATGCCCATCAACCAAGGAAGAGATAAAAAAACGTATTTTTTTAATAGACTGGAAGGATAAACTTGGAAGGATAAAGAATAAACTTGAGACTTTTCTAGGTAAACGGATGGACCTTGAGACCGTACTCTTAAGTACATGAAATAAACCAGACACAAATGTGTAAATATCGCATTGTTTCTCTGGTGTGAGATGCCAAAAGTGTATAAGGACCAAAGTGTATAAACAGTACTGTGAAATAGGAAGAAATTGTTCAAAAAAAATGGGAACAAGGAGGGGGAGGGGAAAAGAAAGAAGGGAAAGATTATTTTTAAAAAAAGGATAAAATGGAAACAAAGGAAGGAGGGGAAGAGGGATTCAAGGTAGGGGAGGAGACTGGGGGGAAAGGAGGAATCAGGATATACCATGTACATGTAGAAATTCAATATGATGAATGTGATTATTACATATGTTTAAATTGTACCAATATACTTAATAAGAATTTTAAATATCGACAGCATCCTTATACACAAATAACAAACTCACTGAAAGAAAAATCAGGGAAACAACACCTTTCACAATAGTATCCAAAAAAATGAAATATCTCAGAATTAATCTAACGAAGGAAGTAAAAGACCTTTACATTGTAAGAGATCAAAGAGTATATCAGAATATGGAAAGATCCCTTGTTCTTGGGAAGCAGAACCAAGAAAGAGAGAGAGAGAAAATATTAAGCAAAGTGAACAAAATCAAGCACAAAAGACCATATATAATTCCATTTATATGAAATGTCTATATAGTACAAATCCATACAGACAGCGAGATTAGTTGTGACAGGGGTAAAGAATAACTGCTAATAGTATGATGTATTCTTTACACATAGTAAAAATATCCTAATATTTCACAGAGATGAAGGATGCACAACTCTGAACATACTACTGAAGGGTATACCCTAAAAGAGTAAAGCTCATGGATATGAAGAATATCTCAATTCATTAAAGCTATTATGTCAAAAAAGCCATAGTCTTTCCAATGTTTTCTGAAAACCTTTGGTCTCTTTTCACCCTTTCCTATTTGTTACAGACATATTTTCTCATATATATCAAGTAAAAATATTATGTGAATCAAAATTGGTTCTCTGTCAGTGTATACAACACAATAACATTCTTATTCTGAAACTTTCATTGCAAGTTTACTTCCAAAATAGAAATCTATAATATAAAAATTTCAGTGTCATTGGGTACTGTTGTGATACTAACAATTTAATCAAAATTTGCAAATTTTTTCTAAATATGTAATATCGCTAAGACCAAATATTATTTTAAAGCGTGAAACCAACATAAGGCCTCAGCCTTAACAGAGCAGAAGTAAATTTCTCTTAAACCACATCTAGATGATGAAATGAATTTCTTTATAGAATAGATTTTAATCAGTAATTGGGAATCATAGCATCTACCATGAATTTTGACTTATCTAGGACTATCTTAGACAATGTAAAATTTCCCACATATATCAATCAATCCAATTCTTTGGTGCAATCTTATTATGTTATTTAGGTCATTTTTTTATGGGTACTCTGAGAAAAATCTGAATGATAAGAAAAGAATATAATTTCAAAGGAATTTGGTTTACTTACCTAGTACTCTTGGATGGTTATATTCTTTTTTGGACAAGGTTAGTGAAAATTCATTTTGCACAAATTACTGAAAATGTGACCATCTCAACTCAAAGTACTATGAGTTTGGTCATGGATGCTGGAACTAATTTTATTACTTTATTCTTTCCCTCAAGTTATATTCCAGGGAATATTTGTCTTTGTAAGAGATGCAGCTACCTAACCACATATATTAAGTTTTATATTATATGTAGTAGAGTTCTGCCCAGCTGGGAATCATTCTTCTTTTCAGTCAGATTGACTGGTTTTAACATTACTTCAGGATATAAAAACATTATTTAGTCAGCCATTCGGGAGCCTGGTTTCCTGCATTCCATTAACACCTTCTACTACAAGGTAAGCACTGTAAAGGTTATATTCTTGGACAGGCTAAAATGTCTTTGAAAAATTATTAGATCACTATGAGTGATGTGTACATTGAACAGAAATTGTATTTTTGGAGGGTGAGATTGGTCTGAGAACTTTTTTATAGAAAGAAACGATTTGATATGCAAAGACTTGCAAAAAAACCCAAAAACCTTCAGCAGTCCTGGATAATGATAGAAAGAGGGAGCCATTTGAATTCTTAAGTGTGTCATCCTATTAAGTTTTGAAAGCATAGTCTGATCAAAGCTGGTATACATGGAAATGTTTTGTCATTGTGATCAGATAATGTAATTTAGTCATTACATTTGAGTACAAAGCCAAAACCTTTTTGACTGAATTTTAATTGGCTTGAGAAGAACTAGTAATAAAATATAAAGGGATAATGAAAAAAAAAGAAAAAAATACACTGTAATACAAATTAATGAGTCACAGTTCTAACTGAAACAAGGGTTGCATCCAGTTTTCAGAAATACAGTTTGCTATAACATTAAAAGATTTCTTATTTAATATTCAACTTATTTCTTTCTGGCTGGGGGGCTTGGAGAAAGCACTAGGAAGAGGGGGTGACAATCTTTCAAATGAATCCAAGCAAAAAAATTAAGTTGGCAGGAGTGTAAGTATACCATCCCTACAATAAACCCGATCAACCCCCAAATTATAATTAAGTGCAAACTTTCAGAGTTCAACTATAGTATAACATTTAGAAAAGGATTTTTCCAAAGATGAAGTATCATAAGGGTTTCAGTATCTACCCAAAAAGGACAAAGAAAGATTTGACAGGTTAGATGTTTCAAGGTAACAGACGTTCTGGAGATTAAGGTTATGTAGTCACATGCCTTGCAACTCTATTTTTAATTAAATAACGTTCACTGAACAATAACAAAGTAGGTACATGAAGTGATGGTGAGAATTTCTCCCAGCCTGCCATACTCAGCAGTGCTAAGTGAAATCCACTTCCTTCTACCTCCAGTAGATAAAGAGCCTCAGGTCTTACAAGATTACAGTAAATAAAAATCCATTAAATCATAAGAAAGTACAACACAATAAATGCTTTGTACTAACTGATTTTAAAGCCTATCAGTGACAAAAAAATGCAAGTGTGAACTCTACCAAACAGCACTTAAGAAAGCAAAATAGTTCCCACCAATAGCAAATACAAACATGGTTAGTGTCTGTAAGTAAGAGCCCACAAATCAAGACAGCCAAAGGATTCCTGCCTCATGTACCCTGAACATTTTCTCCCTGGCAAAAAACTTACATAGTAAAAATGCAAAAGGTATATTCAAAACACAGTGCTAGAAAGCATCCTTCTTAAACTCATGCTAGCTCTATTGTTAGAAATTTGTTCTGACAACACTAACTCTACCTAAAACTCACAAGATTGATGTGCAAAATAAAGATCACTTACAGGTCCACACTGAGGCTTTCAAATCCCCTTAAGCACCAAATAATGGCAAATAAACTTAATCCAACTCTTTCCCACTTGAAAATAAGTAGGACACATTACAACACCTGCTTACACTTATATGTAATTTTTCTACACAACCTATAGATCCCTGGGGGGCTGGGGATATGGCTCAGTGGAATAAGTGCCTGCCTAGCAAGCGCAGGGTCCTGAGTTCGATCCCCAGTATGGCCAAAAAAAAAAAAAAACCTATAGATCCCCGAACATCAAATTTCCAAGTATAACACAAAACTGTATACTCAAGGAAAGAAAGGTATCCCTCAGAGAATAAAATATGCAAATATAAATGAACATATACATTTTAGTTTATATATAAATAGACACAAATAATCTATTTGTGTATCTATTTGTTTTCAAATCTAGATTATATCCAACCAGTTCAATTTAATTCTGGCATAAACCAAAAAGAAAATAATAAAAATTCACATAGGCCTCTATGTGGCTGCAGTTCATACTGATGTCAAAACATTAGACACTACCTGGCACACTGGTAATCCAACCCTATAATGCAAGATTAGGTGGGGAATGGGCTAAACTAGTGATGGTGAATCTTTCAGAGCTAACAGCCTGCAGGCGGCATATATGCCATAGATTCACCACTACTGGACTAAACCATCTTCCCTGAAGATAACTTGGGCAGAAGTACCGATGTGGGAAAAATCAGGTATGAAACAAAAGGGGATGGAATTAATTTCCAGGATGAAGTACTATCTAGGGGAATAGAAGAGAGGAAATAAGAAAAATGTCTCAAAAGGACCAAGTTTTTAAAAATGTGTCATAAAGCACAATTCAGTGAGCCTGTGCTCTATTTAAACTCTACTTCACTGGCAAGGAAAGAATTTCATGGAGATAGATATTGTGCAATGGAATGTAATAGGGCATTGTTCAAAGGCATTGTCTATTAATTTTTGTCACTGGTTTTGGAACGGTTCCTCATGGCAACTAAAAGCTTTTTGAAATGAAAACATCAATGGGCTGTGAAGAAACAAATGCAGAGAGGAATGCAGGCCTCAAAGTGCCAAGCCAGGGTAGGTGGAGGAAGGCGCTTGACATGTAGACATGACTTTTTCCATATTACTAAAATTACATTAGTCATTAAAAGTAAAAGGTTCAGCAATAACTGTTTCACCTGTTAGGATTTATTCCATAGAAAAGCAAGCTAATGGATTGATATGCCAATTAAAAGAGGAAAAGCGGGACAAGGCATATTTTTAATGTCAACTTGCAAATCTTTATGCTTAAAAGGAATTAGAACTAAGAGATCCATTTTAATCTTAGCTAAATGAGCAAATGTAAAAGGATTTTTAAATGAATAGTCGGGTTCCATCAGACCTTTATAAAACTGGTCAAGAATCCACCTACTTGTCAAATTTACTTGCAGCCAATCAAAACCTCACTCTTGTTGAAATGTTTTAAAATCCAGTATGCAATCTGTAGCCAAAGAGATGAATATTTATAGACAAAGATCACCTAAGCAAAAGGATTTGTTTTATTTCAGATTCATGATTGTCACCTCATATGGACACTTGGGATGCCTAGAAATCCTGCTGTATTTCTTGTCTCCGACAACTTTCATACCTGCTGTTCTATCCTTCAGCCACCCCAAAACATGCACAGCTGACCCCAACCTCACCTAGCAGCATTACC
Source organism: Dinomys branickii (assembly GCA_004027595.1). NCBI lineage: Eukaryota > Metazoa > Chordata > Mammalia > Rodentia > Dinomyidae > Dinomys > Dinomys branickii. The sequence continues at coordinate 47,174 of PVLD010008250.1, read as the reverse complement.
CGCACTTTACTGAGAAAAAACCTTTCTCTCTCTCTCTCTCTCTCCCCCCACCCCGCCCCATTCCCCTCCTCCTCTTCTTCTCCCCCTCCCCACCACCCAGTTGTAAAGCTGTATTGGCCATCAATTCCTGGCTTCCCTTTCTTCCTCCAGTTCTCAGGAGAGACATCTTTCCACCATCAAGACCACACCCCTCTCACAGGCTTCCGACCTGCAAGGCAGAACAGCCTCATCCAAAGGTGCAGGAATGGTGGAAAGGACATCCCTCATCTCTACAATAATACCTACAGTTTAAAGGTAGCTCTTTCTTACTCCTAAAACATCAATTCCATGGCAGCAGAGATATTTTGCTCACATTGGCCTCTAGCACTTCCAAGACTGTTGCCTATAAATGTGCAATAACTGAAAATCACATCTTGTGCTAAACATTCCCTTCCCTCACCTCTCATTACGCCCGTAACACCAGCCTTACCGTGCAGGACTCCCACTGCGTCACACCACTCCTACACTCCCGTAGTGTTCCTGTCCCTGCTACCACACAGCAGGGGCCTTTCCAGGTATATTCCCTCCTATTCTGAATCTCATTTCTCACCATACATAAGACAAGGAAATGAAGACAAAAGTGTAGCTCCTTGGACTCTAAACCAATGCCTGAATGAACTCAAGAATTCCTTTAGCCGCACTGAGAAGGCCCCAACTGCTTTATGAATTAAATTCTAACTCATCCACTATCTTTCACAGGAAATATGTAAAGTAAAATATCTATTTAATAAATAACAAAAAATTACTTTTCTTTTTTTCCCCACCAAAGTCATTCAGATGTGAAGTAGAGAGGTAGAAGTAGAGAGGTAAAGATGAAAACTTAGATGAAAAGATGGGCTAAGCCCGTGAAGAGAAAACTGAAAACCAAAGCCCCCGGAGGAGCTGGAGCTCCAAGGCCACACAGGAAGCCTGTGCGGTGAAATCAATTAACTACTCTAAAGCTTGAGCTATAGAGACACCAAGAGCTTTCATTTTCCATTAATCCACACCCTGGGATTTCAGTATTTTTAATATTACAGAGGTAGCTGATAATTTTATTTTGTCTATTAGTAAAAGCCAAGTGAAGCTTTTTTGGTTTTGTGTTTTTGAGACTGGGTTTCATGACCTTGCCCGGCTGGCGCCAATTCCTCAGCTCCGGCGATCCTCTCAGCCCAGCCTCCCTCCTGAGGAAGCTGTGACGACAGGCAGGAGCTGCTGAGCCAAGCAACTAACTTTTCATTATCATACTGAAGAAAACGGAGGAGGGGCTTACAATAAGAACAAACAGGTTTTTCTTCCGGGCTACCCCACCCAGAACTAAAGAAAAGCTGCGTTTAAAAGCGCTCTCAAAGTACAACAGCTGGTTGTTTTCTTCTGTAGAGGTTTACAAGATAACGATTATGCAAGAAAAACAGCTAATTTCCTTTCTTCCCCTTAAATTCTTATATTACCCAAGAGATATTATAGTCACAATATGGAGAATGAAGCCTCAGAAGAATTTCACATACTCATTAATGCCAGTACACTTAAAAATTAAATAAAATACCAGAAATTTGGAACCTGTGATCCATCATGAAGAGAATACATAGTGAAGCAAGAAACATCACGTTAAGCAGCATTATGGATGTGCAATCCATGTTTCTTCCAAGTGAAAATGGTGAACTATCATGAAAATCCAACGTAGAAACTTCAGTGTGACTAAGAATTCAGCTGGAGGAGTTTCTGGCACGATTAACATATATGGCAGAAAGACAAGGTCAAGACTTGCAAGGGGCCACATTTATAAGCTGCAATTCATAAATAGTCAATAGGGATCAAAAATTTTTCAAATATAGTTATTGTTATTATGATTTCAATATTATTTGCCTGAATGATTACAAATCATTCTTTAGTATGTTTGCTGTGGAACTCCTGGAATGTATATAAGCAATAATTATATTAAACACCAATTGTTTTAATTTACTCAAAATGAACATAAATATTGACAGGAAAACTGTAAATATTTTAAAAATAAAACACAAAGACAAAAATGGCCTGCTGAATCATGCTATCAAAAGCGAAGAGAACACAAATGTTCAAAAAATTTAAACTCAATTTATCCATTTCTCCTCATTTTCATTTGCTTCACATCTGACTGTTCTGTTCTCTTAAAGGCGCAATACTGACCAATCCTGTCCAGCTTCTGGGATGCCTTCAGAATTGATGGCATAAAGCCACAGGCAACAAAAAGCAAACACTTTGCTGCTTCACAGCAGGGTGCAGATTCCTCTTTCTAAAAAGCAGAATTCCAGACATTCCAGGAGTTTCCTATAAAAATAGAAGATGTGCACTTTAAAGTAGGAAGGCATGCCAACACAAAATAGCCAAGACACACACTTATTACAAGCAGACTTACATTTGCTCTTGTAAGCAAACCCTAGATAAAGCCCCATTCCTCAGTCCTGTCCTTATTCATTCTCTCAGCTCTTCCTACCTCAAGACACTCAAGGTTGCAGAGATGAGCTTGCAGCCATTGGAGGAAAAGTAACACATTAAGAGAAACTTTAAGAAATATATAAATTTCTTGACTCTCTCTCTTCCACTCCCAAAATACTACTCCCTTAAAAACACTAGCTTGAATAATAATATTTAAAAGTTACCTTTCACAAGTCAATGATTGATTAAGAAAAATAACTTGCTAAATAAATCCAAAGTACTATTTCTTCTTTAACATGACTGACAGCACACAGGATCATAAAGAACAGAGTTAAAACAAAGATGAGAATTGTTTTTGAAGTGTAGACATGCAAGTTAAAGGCGTGGTTCCTAGTCTCTTGAAGCATGTGTATAGGACTTATGCAGACCTATGTCCATCCTTACATGGTCCCAGGAATGAGATGGGAAGTGTAGACGGGTCAGAAAGAACCCTCAAGTCCCTACTCTGTGCCAGGGCTGTATGTGGTAACTGTGAGCTAAAAAAGACCTAGTCACTGCCCTGATGGAGTTGAAGTCTGCAAGGAAAAAGACAATCACACACATAAGTTCTAGTATCAACCCCCACATTAGATGACAGTCAAAGGGAGACCCTCATCCAGCCCCGGGAGCCACAGCAAATGCTTCCCCAAAGAAAGTAACGTTGACCCTAAATAGAAGTTAGCTAAGAGCAAAAGGGGAAAGGCATTCTCAGATGCAGGGTCAGGATGGGCCAAGGCTGAAGCAAGAGGGGCAAAGTCTGCTGGAGCTGGGGAGACAGAAGGATAGAGGGACCGGTGTGGAAAGTTTGAGTTTAGTAGTGCAGTGTAAGTAATGACAGATGAAGTTTTTCAGGTGCCAGTAAAGGCCAAGTATCTGGGACCTTATTAAAGTAACAGGAAGCAGAGAATAACACGATCAGAGTGGAGAATGGGTTCAAAGTGAGCTTACAGTAGACAGGTGGAAGACAGTTTCCAGCAGCCAACTGCAATAAACCTAGACTATGTCAGTAGCCTAAACCAGGAGAGTGGTGATGGAGAAGAGAGAAAAGGCTATCAGATCTCAGATCTGGTGCTTTTGATGTTTGTTTGTTTGCTTGCTTGTTTGTTTGTCTGTTCGGGGGGCTAAGGGTTTGTTTAATAATGGAGTCAAATTCAGGACCTCTGAGCTGGGCAGAAAGACCTTTCCTGAAGGGGGCAGTGGCACCTCATTACACATGCTAAGCAAGTGTTCTACACTGAGGTCGACTCCCATCCCTCTCTCAGTGATCTTCTAATAAACCATATCACAGAATTATGTGAATGTGTATTGCATTAGTGAAACTTTCTCATTCCATGATTCTTCCTCTTCTCTATCTAAAGTTGCACTCCTGTACCTATTATATTGGACACACCCTGCAGAAGCAACATCTCCAGAAAAATCTGTCAATCTTCCTAATACAACACAAATTAAAGATACTAGGGAGAAAGCTCTGTCTGCCTTCAATCTTTGTTTCTTTACCAATATTTAACAGTCTGTCTTGTATTTAAGAAAATTAGCCTGTATTATGTTTCCTGCTATGAACCAGGCACCTATTTCATGTACTTTCATCTACATTTTGGGAGGAGGGTACCAAGAATCAAACTCAGGACCTTGTGCTTGCCAGGCAGGTGCTGTGCCCCTGAGCTATACCCCCGGCCATCATTTATGATATTTAAGGGACTCATTGAGTCCATTCTTCAGAACCCTGAAGATCAAAGTGACCCACAGACCTGGACTTGCCTGGTCACCAAGCAGAGAACATGAGCTGGGAGGCCCAGGCAGTAGGATCTAAACGCTCACCACATTTGTTCTTGAATAGATACAGCCTGTCCTCTCACTCCTTCCTCACGTACATTGATTGACCACTCATTTAACAATAATAAACCTATCATTGCAGCATGATGCCAGCCTGCTGAAAGCTAGAAGTAAAACACACTTATTCTTTCTAGCTTTACCCAGATTTAAGCAGGCCATCTCACGCAAATTATTTTGCCTCCATTTTTCATTGATCAGATGGTAATGATGATACAAGCACGGCTGTTATTAACAAGGGACCTACGTGGCAGCCAGAGAGTGGTGCCACTGGCCCCTTCAAGAAGGGTCTTTCTGCCCAGCTCAGAGAAGGTGGCCTGAAGACAGCTCAGCTGCAGGGGCCACTGGCTGAAGCAACACATTTTCAAAGGCTACCCATGTTCAGTGGCTGAGCAAGGAGAATGCGAAGGCTGGCCATCTGCACCTATACAGTCACCGCTGCCTGGACGCCCTTGTTCCCAAGGTCTCCATGGGCTCCGCAGAGGTTTGCCAGGCGCAGTGGCAGCTCAGCTCCACCCTCTACCCAAACTGGCTTCCTGCCACACCCTTTCACACATGGTGATTTCTAACGAACACGCTGTGCCCGAGCCTCCTCAGCCCCGCTGCTGCAGAGAGCAAAGAGCCACACTCTGCTCACATACTCTGCCAGTATTAACGGGATAAAAAGTCTACTTATTTGAAATGCCAAGAATCAGCCTGTTGAGTAACCTGATTTAAAGCCTTCTATTATATGGTAATTCATTTCATTTATACTCCTAGTTTTTGTTAGCTCGTTAAAAAGAAAGTTTTATGCTTTTTCTCTGGTTTCTGTTTGTTTCTTCTTTGTAAGCAAGAATCCTTTTTGTCTCTGAGTAACTACTTCGGAGATGATACACAGTGTATTAACTATTGTATTTTTTTTTTGTACTGGGAATCAAACTCACAACCTTGCACTTGCCAGGTAGGTGCTTGTGCCACTGATCTATATCCCCAGCCCGACCTTTGTTATTCTCTTATTATTTTATTATGAATTTTTTTTCACAAAACAAAAGATAAAGCTGTTCTGTCAATTCATAGAAGTGAATTAATTACAGCACTTTGCCAGCAAAGGCAGTAGCTTGTATGCAGAACCAACAAGGGATAGCAGATCTCTTAAGGGTTAAAGCTTTAACTTAGTCTTCATGTTACCACTGAATTAGGCAGGCAAGGAAGCAAATCATTCCCTTCATTCCACGTACAGAATTTACTCATTCAAACATTATTTGTGAGGCATCTGCAATGTACCAATCAATGTCTCAGTGAGCAGATCTATTCCAACAGTGACCATTTTGTTTGGCAAAGAAAAACAGAAATTCAGAAAACAAACTCTGCCAAAAGAGTTAACAAATGACAAAAAGTGTGCTCTCACATTTTCGGAGGAAAGGAAAAGAATCACACATTAGAGTCATGGTTGCTGCTTTTCTACTGCTACTCAAAAGAATAGAGAAAGAAGCTCAGCCTGGGGTGCTGAACCCAATGTCTTTCAAAGGCAGACATGCTGTCGGCTTTTGGTCAGCTGCTGTCTCCTGAGGCTGCCTGAATGGAAGCCTGATAGGGCCACATGTCACACTACATGCTATTCAAATGCTACCCAGAATTTCAAGTCACTGCAAACACTGAATTTTTAGGTGTGCCCCAGAAACTCCAGAGTCATGAACTTCCAAATATACAACATTTGCATAAAGAAATTCTGAAGAGCATGGTATCACTTTTCATTTTAGAATTCTATCATATTCTTCACCGAATCAAAACGAAAGCAAATATATACCACTCAAGCCAAAGGAACGCTGAAAGAAAAAAAAAAACACTTGAAAAATGGACAGAAAAAGTCACTCCTGCAGAAAAATACAGGTGTTGAAACAAACAGGTTAATTCTTTCTTTATTGATGTTTAATCATTTGTAGAACATACTTCACTTGCAATGAAAATACTTGTTTGTCAAGTTGGAAGCTGAATGGTAATTGCTTTTTGAGCATTTTATATTAACTGGACAAAAGGACAGCAAAAGGACAAAAATAAAATTCAACAGTTCTTTAAAACTTGTGTCTTTTTTGATGTGCTAGAGAAGGAAAGAATTTCACATGGCAAAATTTTGGTCTTCATTTAAATATGATGAAATAGTTGGTAAAAATAGAAAAGTAAATTATCTTTATTGCTGAATTTCTTTTTCAAGAAAAACAGCTGGGATGAGAGAATCAGGGATTCATTCTATAATTGTTAATGTTTAATTTGGTTGTGTTTTAAAGAATCTGAAAGCTCCTACAGACTGTTTTCATTCTGTGCTATGAAACTTCTGGGCACAACCACCAAATTTTAGTGCCACTGCCATTAAAGCCAAGGCAAAAGTTTATTTTTCCCAAGGTTTAACAGAGATCTCTTGTGCTTACTATAAGGGCAGTGGATTCCTGCATTAATGCATATTTTTATTAAGCTCTCACTTTATTTCAGCATGCTACAGACATTTTCCAAAGTTTTTATAAACCTCGCTTTCTAGTTTAAAAATCCAAAATGCAGTCATGAATACCACTGATTTAAGTATTTCTAATCCAAAATGAATAATGCAAAAATCTTTCAAACCTACCATTCCTACCATTAAATCATCTTAGATGTAATTATTAGATTTAAAATGGCCAAATGCTCCCTGAAGTCTCCAGAGCTGTGCTTGCCCTGGCAGGTAGCTCGCTGCCCCAGATGGCACAGAGAAACTCTCTGGAGTCACCCCTTCCCGCGGCTCCCAGGGCACGCACTCCACCAGCAGCGGGCCAGCCACTGAAGCTCTCCAAACCTCCACTTCCACGTGGCGAGATAAAGATCTGCTTTAAAAATTGGGTGCAGATCCAGCGAGACACTAAGGGTAAAGCCTTCAGCACCGTGGCTGTCACACAGGGACTCTGTCAGAGGCAAATGCCATGATCACTATCATTCTCAGTTTAGCATTAGCCCAAACACTTGCATCTGTGGGCTGTGCATAAACACAGCATGGCTATGAGTGACATTACTACCTTTCTCTCTCTTCTGTCCAAGAAATAGAAAAGTCACTGGTTGAGAAGTAACAGATAAGAATTTTTTTTTTGGCACTGTGGGAATGGGGTGGGAGAGACATTCATGGCATGTTCAGTACAGAACTGTGTGAACTAAGTAGTCAAAAGAAAAACCCAAGCCCTCCATATGCTATGGAACACCCTGCACAAAGTGTCAACCTACAATGAGAGTTATTAATCATCTAGTAATTTTAGGACTAAACAATTGATGACATAGGATAATCATGGAATTTTCCACCCTCGCATGTACAGACCCTTGACACACATGTGAACAATGTCACCAGAGGGAGCAGTCATGAGGAAGAAGACATTTAACCCAGTGGTATGTTTGCGCTCTGGTAGTCACTGTCAATACCCATGCCTACATACATGCAAAATAACTGAAATTTTACTGTGTATATTATCAGATCACTGTGCAGTGAAACTAGAAATCAATAGCAAAAGAAATCATAAACATATGGAAATTAAACAACACACTCTTTAATAATCAGTGGGTCACAGAGGAAATTAAGGAATAAGCAAGACAGTTTCTAGAATTAAACAGTGCAACATAGCACAACTTACCTGACACACTGAAAGTACCCCTACAAAGGAAGATTATAGCAATGAATGCTCACATCAGAAAAATAGAAGGAGCCCAAATAAATAACCTAATGATGCACCTCAAGGTCTCAGAAAAAAAAATCCACTCCTAGAACTTGTACAAGAGTTATGTTTTGTGGCTAGATGTCCCACCAAAGCTTCATGCAGTCATAAAGTATTTTCAGAGGTTGCTGAATCTAGAGGGTTTGATTGGTTTGTAGTGTAATGTTGAATTACAGGTGCAGAGATTAAGGGTGTGTGATTTCTGGGTCAGTCCACTGATTAGATTGGCACCGCCCTAATCCTGGTAGACTGGATATAATATAATATAACATAAGCTTCTCTCCCTTCTCCTCTCTCTCTCTCTTTCTCTCTCTCTCTCTCTCTCTCTCTCTCTCTCTCTCTCATTGCTTTTGTTATCTTCTGCTGCCATGAACTGTTGCCCCTCTGCCATGTGCCACCCTGCCTTGGAGCCAGCTGATTATGGAATAAAACCTCTACAAACTGGAAGCTAAGTAAACCCCTTTAAGTTTGGGTATTTGGTATTTTGTCTCAGCAACAAGAGAAAAGTAAGACAACAAGGAAGGAAATTTTAAAAATGAAAGATGAAATTAAGACCAGAACACAATACAAAGAATCAATGAATCAAACAGCTGGTTCTTTGAAAGAATAAATAAGCAAATCTCAAAAAAGGAAAGAAAGGCCGGGCATGATGGTGCCTGCCTATAATCACAGCACTGGGGAGGCTGAGGCAGGAGGATTGTTGTGAGTTCAAGGCCAGCCTGGACTATATAGCAAAAAATAAATATAAAAAAGACACAAATTAATGTAGTTAGAAATGAAAAAGGTGAAATCACAATGGAGACTACTAAAATCCAGAAAATTATTAGCAACTACTTCACAAACATATATGTCAATCAATTAGAAAACTCAGAAGAGATGGAGACTCCTAGTTGCATATGACTTCCCTCTTACATCATGAATAAGACAAGGATGTCCATTATCACCATTCCTGTTCAAACTAGTTCTTGAAACATCAGCCAAAGCACTAAGGCAAAAGAAAGAAAATTAGAAAGGACAAAGTCAAAATACCATTATTTGCAGATAACATAATCCTTTCCTTACAAGAGCCAAAAACTCCACCAAATGACTCCTAGAGTTAATAACATTCAACAGTGTACCAGAAAACAAAACTCACAAAAATCAGGATCATTCCTATACACTAATAATGAACTCACTTGAAAAGCAATTAAGAAAACAATACTATTCACAATAGCATAAAAAATTAAAAACGTAGGTATTAACCTAACCAAGGAAATTTCTCAGTTACTTTTCTTGTTGCAGAGACAAAATACATCGGTGCAAAAGTGGAGAGACAATCCACAGGATAGGAAAAGATTTCTACTAGCTCTTCCTCAGACAAATCACTAATATCTAGAATATATAAAGAACTCAAAAAATTCAGACCACTCAAATTGAAAGGCTCAATGCAAAAAATGGGCATCTGAAATGAACAGACACTTCTCAGATGAAGAAGTTCAAAGAGCAAATAAATATAGGAACAAAAGTTCAACACACTAATTCTTTGAGAAAAACAAATTTTAAAACCACTGAGATTCCACCTCACTCCAGAAAGAATAGGTATCATCAAGAAATCATCATGTAACAAATGCTGGCAAGGCTGTGGAGATAAAGGAACTCTTCTGCATTGCTGGTGAGAGTGTAAATTAGTACAACCAAGAGGGAAATCAGTGTGGAGATTTTTGACCCAGCTATTCCACTTCTTAGTATCTTCCTAAAATAGTTAAAAGCATCATACCACAGTAACATATGCACATCCATATTTATAGCAGCAAAATTTGTAATTGTGAAATCTTGGAAACAGATCAGATGCTTTGATCAATGGATAAATGGATAAAGAAAATGTGTCCAACACCCGTTCATGATAAAAATCCTACAGAAAATAGGAATAGATGGTCTTTACCTCAGTTAATGAAAGCCATCTATGACAAACCAACAGCCATCATACTAAATGGACAAAAACTAAAAGCTTTCACTTTAAAGTTAGGAACAAGACAAGGATGTCCACTGTCACCACTCCTATTCAACATAGTTATGAAAGCATTAGCCAGAGCAATTAGACAAGAGAGAGAAATAAAAGCAATAAGGATAGGAAAGGAAAAAGTGAAACTATCACTATTTGCAGATGACATGGTACTTTACATGGAAGACCCCAAAAACTTCACAAGAAGACTCCTTGAATTAATCAACAAATTCAGTAATGTAGCTGGACACAAAGTCAAAACCCAAAAATCAATAGCATTCCTGTACACAAACAACAAATAGACTGAGAGAGAAATTAAGGAAACCATACCTTTCACAACAGCATCCAAGAAACTGAAATATTTAGGAATCAATCTAACAAAAGAAGTAAAAGATCTATTGAATAAAAACTACAGTACTTTGAAAAGAGATCGAAGAGGACTTCAATAAATGGAAAAGCATTCCTTCCTCATGGATAGGAAGAACCAACATTGTGAAAATAGCCATAATACCAAAATTGTTAGACAGATTCAATGCAATACTGATGAAAATACAATTAATATGACTCACAGACTTCGAGAAAACATTCCTAAAATTCATTTGGAACCAGAAGAAACCCATCTTGAGCAACAAAGACAAGTCAGGTGGAATCACAATCCCTGACCTGAAACTATACTACAAGCTACTGTAATGAAATCAACATGGTACTAGCTAAAAAACAGACCTGGGGATCAATGGAACAGACTGGAAGATGCAGCCACAACCATAAACACACTCAGCCACCTAATCTTTGACAAAGGGGCCAAACAACCTCACTGGAAGAAAGATAGCCTCTTTAATAAATGGTGCTGGAAAAATTGGCTTGCCAGCCATTTGCCGAGACTGAAAATAGACACAAGTGTATCACCATGCACCAAACTCAAATCAGAATGGATCACAGATCTCAATACTAAGACAGAAATGCTAAACCTATTAGAAGAGAAAATAGGTAAAAATCTTGAAGACATAGGGGTAAGCAGAGACTTCATGAACAAAAACCAAATGCCTGTGAAATACTTCAAAGAATCAACAACTGGGATCTCATCCTACTGAAGTTTCTGCACATCTAAAGAAATCACAAGCAGAATAAAAAGGAAACCCACAAATTGGGAAAAAATTTTAGCCAACTCTCCATTGGACAAAGGTCTTCTATCTGAACCATATAAAGAATTAAAAAGCATCAGCCCCTCCAAATTCAAAGCCCCAATCCTAAAATGGGCATCCGGGATGAATACACACTTCTCAGACAAAGAAATACAAGTGGCAAATAAATACATGAGAAAATGTTCAATATCATTAGTCATTTGAGAAATGCAAATTAAAACAACACTGAGATTTCACCTCACCCCAGTAAGAATGGCTAGCATTAAGAAATCAACCAATCACAAATGCTGGCGAGGCCATGGAGAAATAGGAACTCTTCTCCACTGCTGGTGGGAATGCAGACTGGTGAAACCACTGTGGAAATCAGTTTGGAGATTCCTCAGCAAACTAGGTCTAGAGGTCCCATTCAACCCAGCTATTCCCCTTCTGGGTATTTTCCCAGAAGATCTGAAAACATCATATCACAGCAATATATGTGCACCCATGTTCATTCATAGTGGCACAATTTGTAATAGCTAAATCATGGAAGCAATCCAAATGTCCATCCACTGAGGACTGGATAAAAAATTTTGGTACTTTTATATAGTACAGTATTACGCAGCTATAAAGAAAGATAAACTTATAGGTAAATGGTCACAACTAGAGACCATTCTCATAAGTGAAATAAATCAGACCTGCATGTGTAAGCAATGTATTGTTGAACCTGAAAGTGAATAAAAATTAGGAGGTATGATAAACATTGTGAAATGAAAGGAAATTGCTCAAAAGTAAACTGGGATGAGGGAAAAGAGAAAAGAAAGAAGGGGAAAATTATGTAGGTATATGCAGGATAGCTAACATAGTTGTACTACTGGTTTCTATCACTTTATTGAAAGGAACAGTTAATAATTAATTATTTGATCAATCTTGCATGTCTACATTTGTGTTCCTGAGTTACCACTTTGAAGTTATCAACATGTAATACAACAACCATCGTTAATTCCCTGTCACCTAGTCTGTAATTCAGTATTGCTTGTACTGTTCTTGCACTACTTTGTAAACAGCTATTTGTTAATGTTTTCTTCTTTTAATTAAAAAAAACCAAAAAAAAGAAAATGTGATTTTTATGTACAATGGAGTACTACTCTGCCATACAGAAGGATAAACTTGAGACTTTTTTAGGCAAACGGATGCACCTTGCGACCATACTTTCAAGTGAAATAAATTGAACACATATATTTAAATATACCATTGTTTCCTCATGTGTCACAAACTGAAAGAGTAAATAAGGACCAAAATGAATGATAAGTATTGTGAAATAGCAAGAAAATGTTCAAATGGGAAGGGGATGTGGGTCGGGGCGGAAGGGAAAAAGAAAAACGAGAGAATTGAATTTTAACAATGGAAGCAAACTTTTGTGAGCGGGGAGGGGAGAAGGCGTGCAGAGGGGAAAACGAGAAAGCAGCAGCCTGAGGCGCGCAGAGGCCCAGCCCCGCCCGGTACTGCGATCCTTACGGGTATCACAAACGCACTCATAAAGTTAATTCTTTAAACAACCAACAAAGAAAGAATGAAATAGAAGAGGCAAGTGAAAGTAGGGAGAAATTCAAATACTTTCCAAAATACGAATTCCATTGTTTTAAAAACACTTCCATATGTATGCTGATTGGCTTCATTTATACTGCTAGTTAATCTTAGCTCACTTTAAAGAATGTCTGGTATTACTATCTGCCCTTTTCTGTAAGAATATTTTTGGTTTATGTCTTGTATGGAATACGTTGAAGATAATGATACACAGTATAATAACTATTGTCAGCTCTTATTAGTTGATTATGAAATTGTATTTTTCATAAAATTAAAAAGTTCATATCTGTCAAATGTTTCTCTTTATCCCATCTGCATTAACTGTTATCCTGAATCACATCTTTATTACTGACTTTGTGTGTGTGTGTGTGGTATTGGGAATCAAACTCAGGACCTTGCACTTGCCAGGCAGGCACTTGTGTCACTGAGCTATATCCCCAGCCCTTAATTACTGACTTTTAATATATATTTTATTATATATTTATAGCTTAAAAGGATATTGTTGAGATTTCATTTTTTAAAATTTTAACACTTAGAAGGAAATAAAATATCAAGAAAATATCAGATTCAGAAAAGCATTTGAAAAAATACAATGTAAATCACAAACACTCTCAGCAAAATCAGCAGTACAGAAAAGATATCCTTCACCCAACACAGTGAGTAAAACTAATAAAAAATATCACACTGCATGGAAAAACATTAAAAACACAGCCTTTTAAAGTGAAAAAATATTGAAAGAATGTCCACTGTCACCACCTCTGGTCAACGTTATAACAAAGTTCCTAAACAGTACAAAAAATTAAGAAGGAATGGAAAGGGGCAAATGAAAACAGCAGCTGTGGCTGGGTATGTGGGAATCTGAGACCACCAAATCATCACTGTTTCACAAAGGGAAGTTCCACAAGGTCAACACACAAAAACTAACCACATATGTAGATGCAGCTAGGCTACAAAATGTAAAAGACACGTGTTAACTTAAGTGTGGTAACACACACCTGTAATCCTAGAACTCTGGGAGGCTGAAGCAGGAGGATCACAAGTTTGAGCCCAAGTTAGTGAGATCTTAAAAAGAGATGGGGATGTAGCTCAGTGAAGACCCTAAGTTCAACCCCCAACATCCCTCAGCCTCCACAAAAAACCAAAGACATAGTTTATAAAAATCATTAAACATATCAAGTAACCAGAAATATTTTGTTAGAGAGGCAAGATTTTAACAATGTAACTTTAAAAACTATTGAGAAACATTAAATAAAGAAGTATACCAGATTCATAGAAGACCTAACATCATAAGGATGACATTCACTCCAACTTGACCTAAAACTGTGACATAATTCCAATCCTGAGAGGGCTGTTCAAGGAACTTGAGAAACTGATTTAAAAATACACATGGAAGCCAACATACTTCTGAAAAAGAAGAACAAAGCAAGGAGCTGCATCCCGTCAGACATCAAAATGACACTAACTAACTAAAGCAACTCTGGGCAGGGATAGACATACTGACCTAGGAAATGAAAGACAGCACAGAAAGAAACCCTCACACAAATGTACACATACGGCAGAGGTGGTGCATGTCAGTGATAAACAAAGCTGCACTTCTATTTTGTTATGCAAAGATTAGCTCCAGATGAATCATGGATTTAAGTATCAGAAGCAAACTTTAAAGTTTAGGGCAAAAACCTTTCTTAAAAAGTTTTCAGATCTTGATAGAGAAAACTTTAAGAAAAAAAAAAAGAAAAGTGCTTGCATAAAAGAAAATATTGATAAATGACTCCTTCAAAAGCAAGAATATCAGATTACTAAAAATTACTATATAAAAAATCAAAACACAGGTTAAAAAGTGGGAGAGGATTTCTCCCATCTGCATCATCACCAAAGCCTTAGTATCAAAAATACACAAAGGGACAGATATAGGGATGCACGCCTGTGACCCCACTTACTTGGGAGGCTGAGGTAAGAAGATTGCAAGCTCAAGGCCCAACTGGGCAACTTAGCAAGAGAGACACAGACCTTCACTCAAAATAAAAAAATAAAAAATGGCTAGGGATGTAGCTCAACACTCCCTGGGTTCAATGCCCACTACTACCAGTGTGGTGTGGTACATGCCTGGAATTTCAGCACTGGAGAGGCTGAGGCAGGAAGATCACTGTGAGTTCGAGACCAGCCTGGGCTACATAGTGAGACCCTGTCTCAAAACATACACACACACACACACACATACACACACACACACACACACACACACAAAATAAAGCGCAATACCACAATACCAATACCAATAATAATTAATTTTAATACTAAGTATTATAATAAGTATTAGCAATAATTAATAATTGTTATAGGAAGAGCTCCTATAGTAACAGAAAAAGATCCATCAATTTAAAAACTGGGCAAAAGACATGAATAGTTTTTTTAAGGGAATATATGTAACAATAAAAATTTGAATATTTAACCTCATTAATAATCAAGGAAATGCAAATGAAACCATTATAAACTCACACAGGTATAGGCAACAATTTTAAATTCTTTAGACTTTGAAGTGTTTAGAGAGAATATGAATGAACAAGATTTCTTAAGTATTTTCATATGAAATATGAAATGATACAACTATGCAGGCAGTAAAGCATTAACTTCTAAATGCAAGCATAAAATATAAGAACATATTAAACCAGGAGTCAAAATATCAAACTGAAGCCTCTCCCTTTCATTAAAAATGAATCCTAGAAACAAACCTCCAGAATTTCTGTAATGTCATATGAAATCTACTTATTTCATTTGATAAGTACAATTATACATCTCATGTGATCAAACAAATATAAATGGATAAAATTAGAAGTGTACAGTGGTAGATGTTAAAGCATCTCTCCTTCTGTATTCATTAGGAATAGTTTTCTTGCTTGCTTAAGCATGAAGATCATACCACCAGCCAGTCTTGAAAACTCTAACGGACAAGAAAAATATGAAGTATATTATCCTGAAAAAACACACTCTGGAAAACAGCTCAGTCACATAATTCATCTTGCCACAGTCAGTACAACGTCCATCTGTGGCCATTTTTGGATGAATGAGGAAGGTCACACATTTGCTCAAAGATCATTATTGAGCCTAGTAAGGAAAACCTGTTAGCTCCTAAATTAGAAACCAGAAGAGCTTGGCAGCCTTTACATGCGGAAAACCTATTGAGCAGTGAATAGAATTATTATTCCCAAGAACTGTGTGTTCTAGACACAGAAATACAGTTCTGTGCTCCATGAAAGTTCATATTCTCTCCCAACTCTCAGACAACACTAAAATTGTGGGGGGTTCCCCTCTAACATGTCACTAATGCATTCTGATGATAAATAATTGGTTTTGATTGCCAGATATATAATATACCAGTTATATGGATGCAGCCAATCAAGCTACTGTCTCTAAAATCAGGAAATTTTATTATTTTGATCCTCAGTAGGAAGGTAATAGATACCAGATAATCCGTCAATTAAATGTAAGAGCATTACCATACGTCTTATTCTTATTAGTATTTAGGTTGCATTCTTGTATGACTGATCCACATTTACAAACACTATCTATAAAACAATCTGTCTTTTTGCCTTTGAAAAAGAGAGCAAAATAATACTAAGATGATTTTAAACAATCTGAGTTTAGTGTTCTGCATTAACTGTTCCATGTGTCACAGTAGTGTTTTATTTGTCAGTACCAGAAAGTATCAGACATAGGAGAAGCCACTAAAAAAGTTCCAATGAAACTACAGAAATTAGAATGCAGTACAATGTGGACAAATACCTTGTTACAGAAACAGGACAGGGAAGCTGATGAGGTTTTCCAGATCAATAATATCAACAATTATTAGGTACATGATTCATTATATGCAACAACCAAAATAAAAATATTTTCATTTCCTAAGAGGCGTTCCATAATGTGCTAAAAGAACACAGTACGCATTCCAAAACATGTCCACACAACGATGATGTTGGTGATATGTACATTAAACCTTTCCAGAGAAACTAAGCTTTGCCAGGTATGCGCCTGCCCCGCAGTTAGACAGCCCTGAGAGCAGAGACAGTTTTAGTCACTGTCGTATGCCGGGGACAAGATACAACATTGCTGCTTAGAAAATATTTTTTGGTTGAATTAATTAACTTGGCATAATATATCAGGAGACTTTAAAATCTTTTCATACTTTTAGCCAATGATTCTACCCTAGGAATTTATTCTAACTATGAGTTAGAATCAATGAATAAAGTATATAAATTTTTTTAAATGTATTACAGTGAAAGACAGGTTGCCATGAATCTCCCTCAAAATATTTGAAATATTCCCTTCATTTTGATTACATGTATTTCATGTCCTTTGTACTATGTCTGTTACTGTAGTAAGTTTTGCTTTTGAACTTAAACATTCATCATACTTTTCAACCACCCCTTATAATCAGAGACACAAAAAGGTAAATATGTAAGGATGTTTGTTACTGCAATCATTTCTAAAAGCACAAAAATCTAAATGTTCAATGACAGAGAAATGGTAAGATGTGGTATATTGAGCAATTAATATAGGGCCAGGTAGTTATCAAAAAGTATGTTTACAAAGAATAATTATTCCAAAGGGAATTTTCATAGTATAATGATTATCCAGTATGTATGCATGTATGTCTATTTCACATAAATTGTATATAATGTATATTTAAATAAATCTATTCACCCAGATTCTACTGTACTATATAGCTATACATGAGTAATATTTACACCAATAGGCAAACAATTCATAAAAAGTAAATACACCAAAATGGTGCAAATAGATAACACAGTCTGATTATAAATAGCACCTAGCACTTAATATATTTTATTTTTTAATATATTTTAAAACTTTCAAAAATCATTAAAACTGTACTTAAATGAAAGGAAAATAAAATAAATTTAGTAAATAAACATATTCTATTTCTGTGTGTGTTCTATCGATGAACTGTCCAGTAACTACAAAAAAGCTTTTGATAGTCTTGTAAGTCAGAAATAAGACATTCATAAGGAAAAGGAAAATATGCAAATACAGTTTAAATGCCACAAGGCCAACTCCACCAAAATGAGCACATGCTTTAAAAATAGTCATGCAAGTAAAATATCTCATTGGAAAGGTAAATACTGGTGGCTATTTTGTTTGAAATACAGAAGCATTCACATTGAGATGGTTGTAATAGTGAAATGCACTATGCACTATACACTCTAAATACACTGTACAGTACAAACTGCTCCAAAATACTTTTAAATAATAAATACCAGAAAACAGATATAATTGTTCCCACACTTCACTTTCTAAAAATACAATTCTACACCCAAGTCTTATCAAGGGTGGAGGTGTTCTTTCTTCATTGCTGTTTCATGCTATCACTAAAGTCAATAACTGAATGGGAATTCTGCACTCATCAATGGAAATGTCCCACCCCTCTAAGAAAGCAATGAAATCCCATATCTGAGTGTGTGTCCTGTGCAGTCTGCCACACCATGCCACAGAGGGCTACTGAAATTAAACAGTGGAGATTTGATTCTTAGGTTTCCAGGTTTTTTTAATTCTTTGGGTATCATTTTAATGTAAAGCCTTTTTCTGGTTTTGCTTTAATCTAGGAAAAGTCCTGACTGTAATGGTCTCAAAAGAAAATTCAAAATCAAGGGTAGATCTCTGGTTTGCCCTGGTCTGGTCTGGTTTGGTCTAATCTGGTTTTCTTTTGCTTTGCTTTGCTTTGCTTTGCTTTGCTTTGCTTTGCTTTGCTTTGCTTTGCTTTGGGGGGGGTTCTTTTTTGGGTTGTTTTGTTTTGAGACAAGGTCTGATTGTTTCAAATATAGTTTAGGCTAACCTTAAACTCATTATGTAGCCCAGGCTGGCCTTGAACTCATGGAAATCCTCCTGCCTCAGCCTCCCAAGGTCTGGGCTTACAGGCATCTGCCACAACATTTGGCAAAGATGGATCTTGCCTGTGTGTTCAGCTGTCCATATTAACAAATTCCTTCTTCAGCCAAGTTTATTAAGCTGTTTAGTGTCAAGAATAAGTTTTTCTTATATAAATTAAAGCCAGTTAAATTGCTTTTCATTAAATCTTAGTTTGTTCTATACTCAATCTAAAAATTTTAAGAAAGTTCAGTATAATTATTACAACAGCTGAGGGGTCCAAAAAAGGCTAGAGGTCAACCTAGCAGGAACGCTAAATATTTTAAACCTTGTTTTAGAAACCAAACAGATTGAGACAAATATTGCAAAAGGCTTTTGCACATTTGTCTGACCTGTTGCCCTGAGAAACTGGCACGGAAAAAAGGCTAGCTCAATTAACACTCAACTTCTAGTCATAGAACAGACATACAAGAGTGGATCCTAACTTTAAAAACTGAGGATGGTGTCACGTCTGAAATAAGGTGAATCCTGCATAAAGATAGCCTGACCGAACAGGAAGACAGCACTGCCTTAGGCAAGAACACTGTACCTACCAATGGGACTGGTTATATGCTAAGACATTTTAATGATTAGTCTGTGCTAAGGAATATTAATCTATTAAAGGGAAAAAACAACAATGTCATCACAACCAATATTATTACATGTATTTCCTTAGCTAATTTTCCATTTGTCAGACAGAAAATTTAACATCAATATTTGAAACAACCACAGGGTGCCAAAACAAATATTTATAAGGTAATAAACTTTCAGAAAGTTTTTTCAGGTCTGATGTGAATCTTTCAGCATTCACATCAACTTTTGTCATCAGGTAAATGAAGTCTATACAATACTAATCTGAAGCTGTGACACTCTTGAAGAAGCTCCTACAGTACTTGGCTAATTTCAGTGAATAAATATACATCTTAAAGCATATAGTGTAGAACCGAGGACATGTAATGAACTGAGGTCTAGAATTCTAGACCTCAGAGAGGTCTTGAAGCAACATACACAAAAGTAATTTTCAAATAAACATCTGGCAATCAATAGCCCAATGCATTAGCAAATGATAAAAGTATAAATATAAACAAAGTTATGAGCCAAACGCCAGAAACCAGTTCTTACAGACAGTGTGCTCAGTCCCTGCCTTACCTGAGAGACCATGCCACACATGTGTGATACTGCAAGTTCCCTCCAATGTCTGTTCTATTTGGACACAGTATCAAAAATTTTAGCTGGCCATAGGTCACTTAAAGACACATTTTCCAGCCTGCCTTGCTGCTGAGTTTGACCACGTGACTAAGTCTTGACCAACAGACTGTGAATAAATATATTAGTATGTGCAACCTCTCATGACCTTCTGCTTGACTTTCTCCATGACTATAATATGACTGAAATAGTCAGAGCTACAGCAACCGCTTTACACCATTTGATTCAGACACACAAGCACCAAGATACAAGAAACCTAGACTTCAGCAACTGTGGAACCCCAGTCAACCCCGGAGCTTCCAACTAGCCATCCATATGGCTGAGAAATGAACTTCTAACTTGTTTGCACATGGGGTTTATTTAAATTTTCTCTACAAATAGTCTATTAAACAGTAAGCCTTTATTTAGGGTTTACTACATACTGACAGTGTGCTAAGTGCTTTACATAAAATCTTTAGTTTGCATTGGACAATGCTTTCAAGCAATTATTGCTGTCCACAGAGAGCGTGACCCTATGGAGGGGATGTGACTAAAATCAGTCAACTACCAGACCTTCAACCCAGGCCCAGCTGATGCTGCCACTATGACCACTATATGAGCCGTGACCCTTATACCATAAATTCCATTTGTCTGATATGGAAAGCAAACACGACCACTTCCTAAAAGTATTCCAAGAACACTACATCCCACATCTCTCAGACTTGACTGGCATATCTTCAGAGCTCTGAAGAAAGGAAAAAAAATCACATCATGACATAAAAAAAGAAGTGATATAGCCAAGATTTACAGAGAAAGGAAGAAATCACTACCTCTACAAATCCAATACAATGCAACTTAAACCCATGTCACACTGCTGTACACCAAGCGGTTAGGACCTTTATTTGCTAGTGTATATTTCTATCATGTTTGAAATTTTTATACTCTTCCATAATTATTGCCATGAAGATTTCATTAATTCTTCAAACACAAACAGGATCTTTGAAACTTTGAGGCCCAGTTTCAAGTATAAAAGTTTAATATTTATTAGGCCAAAATCTGAATAACTGAAAACATGCAAATCATATAGAACCTCAAATAAAAGAGTCTGAACATAGTCACTGGACTAGTTTCCAACCACTTTTTCCTTTATATACATGATAAATTGTCATTCACTTTCATTAATTTCCTTTCTTTACAGATACTTTTATCTTAAATACTGGTGAATGCCTTTACCTGTGCAGTATTAAAATCATAATAGTCTGACTTTGTACATGCTTGTGAAACACATATTGTTCTGCTTTTATTAGAAGAAATGTGGCCTGTTTGGAAACCAAACATGCCTATTTTTGCTATGAAAAATAAAAAGAACAGCTGGGAATATGAACCCACCCATTTGTTGTCCGGAGCTAAAACCCATAACACGCGCTTGACTTCAACCAATGGTCTCTCAAAGAAACTGACACTGTTGTAACAGAAAGCACTACTCCGAGCTACTACACAGCGCAGAGCTTTCTGACCGCTTCCCAGAAAAGGGTGAGCGGAGAAGCTGTGACAGCTGAGGATCCCCATGGCAGAATCCACTTTCACAGGGATCACGGTACCTGTACAGTTGTGTCTGCAGATACAAAAATACAGAGACAAATTCCTTGGAATTTAGCCCCTGGAGAGTCAAGCAAATTATATTTAACCACAAGCAAATGTTTATATTGCTCTCTGGTTTGTTTCCATTACCTTCCCAAAATAAGTTGCAACTTTAAGTCTTAGGAGACTATCTATGATAAGACATCCATATAGCTTCTCTTCTAGATTCATAAAAGTGGTAAAAACTCTTATTTGATATCAGTTAAATTTCAACTCTCTAATCACAGACGTGTTTTTCTTTAAATAAATGTTGATTTCTTAAAACACAATTTTCCCCAAATTTTACTACACTAAGTTACAGCCTAAATGGAAGAAGACGCTGGAAGGTGACTCTGACAGATAGAAGTTCCCAGTCCGGTACAAGGCAGGGACAGAGACTTGAAACCAAACACGCACACAAAAGGGCTGGAGGCCAAGTAGAGCCATGGCTGATCCGGAGTGGGTGCTTGAGAGGCCAGCAGGAGCTAATCAACAGCCCACAGAGCCAACTGTGTTTCCAGAACACTGGCCCAAACACAAATCTGTATGTTCTCTGATAACTGATCCTTTATTAGACATTTCCCACTGGAACCTCAAATCTTGACAAAAGCCACAACCAAAGAGAGTTTGTCATGGGAATGGAAGACGTTCATTATTCAAAACCAGCTAGTATAACCCACAACAGCAGAGGCTTACAGTGGAAAAAATCATCAACTGGTGTAGAAAGGCATTTGGAAATACCTAACATGTATTCATAACAAAAATATTTTAACTTGGAACATTAGGAATAAAAAGGAACTTTCCCTAGCTGATGAAGCCTCCCTCTAACATCCTGCTGAATGGCCAAAACTGAATGGTCCCCGCTAAGACCAGAAACAGGGCAACAGTGTCCATTGTCACCACACCTATTTAACCTTGTAGTGGAAGTTCTAGCCACCACAAGAAAAAAGGCCAGGAAAAGAAATAAAAAAGGCATACGGGTTGGAAATAAATTCATTCCTGTTCACAGGAATTCATTCCTGTTCATTCCATGAATGACTGTAGAGAAACTCCCAAGGAGTCAGGGGATAAAAAATTCCTAACAGTTACAAGTTCATGGGTCAACACACAAAAGAGAATCCTACTTCTACATATTTTGGCAATGTATAATTACTAAAATCCTACTTCTACATATATTAGCAAAAAATAAATACCACTTACAGAAGTTCCAAAAATAAAATACCTAAGTATGAATCTCAGAAACATGTAGAGGATCTCTATGGTAAAGATGACAGCTGCAGAAAGAGAACAAAGACTCCATAAACAGAGATGTCTGCTGCGGTAAGGAGCTGAAAGGTTCAGCGTAATCAGAAATTCTCACCAAACCGACGTCCAGATTTATATAATCCCAGTCAAAGCCTCGGCATGATTTTCCACAGATATATACAAACGGATTCTAACATTTATACCAAAAGACAGAAGAATTAGAATACTGAAATAATATTGATTAAAAAATAGAGGGGTGGGCACATGTAGCTCAGTGGTAGAGACTGACTAAGTATGTACAAGGCCCTGTCGTGAAAAAAGGCAAGAAAAGAAGGTTGGAGAAAGCATGGAATCTAATGTTAAATTTCATATAAAACTGCAGTAATTAAGACAGTGCATTGTTGGCAGAGATAGATACCAGTGTGTCTGAAATTTTTCATCATAAACTTTTTAAATAGGTTAAAAAAATAAACTGAATATGAGGAATTTAGCGAGGATCCTAGAGCACATGCAGAGCATTATTAAAAGGCTGGAGAACAGAAACTACAGCTGTGATTCTTGCCTGTCTCTCTCTCAAACAATACTTGGCGTACAGGATAGAGTCCACAAATAGCTGCAGAATGAATAAAAAACAAAGGATGTGCAGACAAAGGGAAAGTTCATTCTTTGTTCTTAACCCTACAGAAAGAAATAATATCAAGAATCATACTGAACTACTCTCCTTAACTGAAAATCAAGTAGGGAAAACAGGCTTGCAGTCACAATTTATCTTTAAATGTTCAAAATCCAGATCTACTCCTTATTCTTTCTTTTAAGTAATATACAGTCTACACTGGTTTCTCTTTTATGAACTCTTCTAGTAAGTGGCCTTAACCTCTTACTCGGTGGAAGTCAAACTGTCCCCATGTATGCAGTGCCTAAGCTCTGGCTTCCCCTCCAAACGGTGAGCAGGGAAATAGCTAACATGTATCAAGTCCTCACCATGCACATGCACGCATCAGTCCTTTGCAATTCAACTCTCCGAGAAAGCAAATTATTATCCCCCCTCACGGAAGAAGTGGAGGCATAGAGAGGTCAAATAACTCCTCCAAGGTCACACTAAGAGCAGAGAGGAGACTGCACACAGGCAATGTGGCTCCAGCCTTGCCCAGCACTGCCTCTTATAAGGGTCTGGAGAACCCACAAAGTGTCATAGTTTTTGTATTCTTCTCAATATCTACCACCCAGTACAGTTGGGCTGCAGTAGACATTTGGAAATATACATAACTGGGATATTACACAGAATGACTCTGCAAATTCAAAAAGTATCTTTAGGGGAAACTTTTAGCTAAAGCCTGCATATTCTTGAAAAGATATCCTAAACTCTCTGTAAGGTCTCTACAATTTAATTACAGCATGAGAATTTCTACAACAAAAAGTATTCATGTATAATAAAGATGTTAACATTAATGAAGCATTAAGCTTGTTAATGTAAATGTTGCTCAGATACCAAAATAAGACTTGTAAAGCAAAAATAATTTCTTCCTGTAGAAATTGTTTTATACTTCACTGAAAGTCCTTTCCTACAAATGTTCACACATACACACACACACACACACATACACACACACACAAACACACACACACACACACACACACACAAAGTCTTTGATGGCAAAGGAAACTTCAAAGATTTCTTGTCATGGATGAGATAAAGCAGCAGTGCCTTCTGGGAAATCTGATCATACTCAAGATCTCTATAAGCAATAGTTTGTTTTGGAAAACCTCAGTATTTATCATTTGGATTATGTGTGGTTTAAGGATAAAGAAAAGAAATTATTATAGTCAGCCATCTGTAGCCTTTCTCAGTAATGAGGTGTGTGTCTGGAAAACATGTCTCCACTAAATTTATTTTTTTCAAAAGATGAAGTTTCTCACTGATCTTTTTCTTAAACAACATTCTACTAAAGAAAAATTAATCCTAAAAGAACAAGAAAGGCTTTGGTGAAATTTCATTACAGCTAGCTATCATCCAGGCTTTGGATAGGACCCACGATACTCTCCAGCTATCCTGTATGTTTCTGCATATTACATGTGAGAATATTCCAATAAAATGGTAAAATGTAACTGACCTATGATTTTGGCTGACATATAACTAAAAACATTAGCAAAACTGCTAACAAAATTTTAAGTTAATAAAACAAATTTTAAACAAATTTAAAGCAGGCTGATTTTATTGAAAATAAGGATTAAAATACTGTCCCATCAGGGATCACCAACTCCAACCAGCAAAAAGAGCACTGCCCAGACAAATCACTGTGTCCACTAGGTGGCACCTCCACACTGCTTCATCTGGAAACTGTATGGGCCCATTAATTATGACTGTCCCAAAGTATCAGGAGTGCAAAACTTCCAAACACAGACATCTTGCTTTAACAAAGAAACTAACAAAAACTTAGAAAATACATTCTTAAATAAGCTTTTCCCATGCCTCCTACATATAAAGCTTGGCATATGTCACCAAAAGACATCTCGCTCACCTAATTATAAGCTGGTATTCTGATTTCCTCCCTTGTTGGCAATGTACCTATTATTCTAGTAGTATATTATGGAATGGAGATATAATTTTTTTTTTGCTTTTAACATGAATATCCTCTAAATGTTAAAGCCTTTCCACTTCTCCCCATACAAGGTGATTATCTGAGAATGACATCCACAGAGTTCCACTCTCTCTAAAATGTACTGTCAAAGCCCATCAACAACTTTACTTATACACATGAAAGGATTCACCAAACTCACTCCTAAGACTTTTCATGTTAAGGAGCTTGGATCTGCTATTGCAGTTTTAGTTGACTGTGTAATTGAATTAAAATAATTTCAAAAACTTTGTGAGCAAAGGCTGTATCTAAAATCAAAGATAAACAAATGATGCCCTTTCTCAAATCCAAACCTGTGATGGTAAATGTCAAGTAACCCCAAAGACAGGGTGAAATGTGCATCATTTCTTCACTCATTCTAACTATGCATTGTTGAGATTTTAAAGATTTGTTGAAATAGGTGCAGATTATGATCCTGTAGCACATAGGATACATATATCCTGTAGAAGTCAATCTGCAGATTTCCCAAGCCTCTGGTGGCATCGTTAGATTTAAATGGAAAGTCTATGTAGGACACTCTGTCCCCATGGAAGACTGTTTGTTGTTGGCAGGAGCATGAAGTAGGTACTTCTACCTATTTGCATCTATCTGCAAACTAAAACCCCAGCTCCAGGTAGCTACAAATAGGGCGTCCCAAGTAACATTTGAACATGCGAGCTGTTTCTCCTTCACCATCTGTCTCCCTTGTCTCTGCAGCCTGTGTCCTTCATGGCTTCACAACCTCTTACTCAGGTGCCTCCTGTTCTTGACACTCAATGCCCTTTACCATTGAAACTGATGAAGGCAAAGGTCTCACATCAGCCTTCCACAACCTGCGAAGTGAGTATGTGCCAGTGACTTGCAGAGTTGGTCCCTACCTCCCACGTGTCCCCTGGTACTTTCTGTCTGCCTCAGAGACACCCAATGAGTCCACATCTAACTACCACATCTCATGGTAAAGCCACAGAGCTGCCAAGAACCAGTGCCCTGATTCCCATGGAGACAATAGTGGTGCCTTTTGGGACCTAGGACTCTGCTGTGTCTTATAACTGACATATATTCTATCAAAGTATCAGTCCCTCAGTCCCTTACCAGGGACCCGGGCTCAGCCCCAATCCTCTCCACAAGTCTAGAAAGGCTCTACCCTTAAGCCCAAGTCATCAGTTCAACCTCCTCCTTTCTCCACAGTGAATTTCCCTTCAGGCTCCTCAGAATTTTTTCCTTCCAAGGGACCTCAATTCAATAGACAGATTCTGCTAAAACTGAGCCCAAACAGAGAGCAGGGTTAGGGTCTGCTGCCTTTCCTCCTTGGAGTACACTGGCCCCTGTACAGACAATCAGCAGCGCATACCGAAGGGTACTAGGAGGAGTAACTTTGTCTTGCCACCAATTCTTTTTTTTTTAATTTTATTTTAAAGACAAAAAAATGGAGACATATGAATCAGAAAAGCCATAAACAATACAGAAAATACAAAATTATACAGAATATAGTAGGGAATTAGCACTGGATGTTGTATTACATAGTTATCTTCACATCAGTTAACACAAAACATTAAAGGAAATACCAAATTATAGAGAAGATAGCAGGGAATTTGCACTGGATGCTGTATAATATAAAGTTATCTTCACTTCTGTTAATACAAAAACGATTGAGGAAATACAGAATTATAGAGAACATAGAAGGGAATTAGCTCTGGATGCTGTCCTACATAATGTTACCTTCACCTTTGTTACTCAGTTACACAGATGATGGCCCATTTGATCATTCAGTTTTTC